>CM041215.1:11730658-11886279 GCA_023065735.1 Coffea humblotiana | reverse complement strand
TGCCAACTAGAGGTTATTTACTTCGACTATACACTTACCAAATTTTAAACATAGAAGTTACAAACCAATCTCACCTTTCTTTTCTTTCCCAAAAAATAAGTTTAGAAGGGTGAGAAGGACGTTAGAGAGGGAATGCAGAATTAGGATGAGAATTTGACAAAAATTAAAAAAAATTGAGAAATTAATTTGATATTCAAATGGGCCATTTTTTATTTCTAAAGTTTGAAAATGTTGCATATTATCTTACTTTTTATCAATAGATTTGGCAAACATAGATTAAACTGTAATTTCTGCACTAATGTGTCCTGAATATATTGTTTGCAAGTTAATTTAATTAATATGCATTGCAAAAGATAGACTTTTGCGTGTACACACACAATAGTTGGACGCATAAAATAAAAAAAAAGTCTAGTTGTAAGATGGAGGGAAATAATGGAAGTATTGGAATCCAACATGCAATATTTTTCAAACGGTTCCAATAAAATGGAAACACAGATGTAAATAATTTTCTCTTTGAAAAGGTCAAGAACGGTGCTTATAAATAATGTCATGTTTTGTGCTCACAGGACCATTGCCCACCTCTGCTCTGCATAATTCCCGCTCATATAACTAACTAATAAACAACCAAACAACCAGTCTTCCAATCACCTTATCTTTCCTCTACCTATCAATCCTCTCATTTGAAATCATTTGTCTCTTTCCTTCCTTTACACGACAAGAAGTCCTCAAGCAGTCATCAACATTGTTACAACAAGGTATTAACCTTCGCTCAAGGAAAGGTAATTACTCTTCCTTTTTCTTTGCTCCTGCATTGCGTCTGTGTATTGGTTGTAAAGCTTAGTATCTTGTCCAATTCTTGATTTGTTTAATTTTTGTTCAAATTATTTAGTGCCTATGTATGTAAATGGAAAAAGAATTAATAAGAATTTGGTTGCTAAATTCAATTTTTCTTCTAATTACTAGTATGCAAATCAAGTTTAACCAGGTTATAATCAACCATAGAGAGATACACTGCTATCTGTACAATGAAGTTTTGCTAATTGAAGGACCAACCATCTATTTGTGATTAAAAAATGCAACTTTCTTGGTTAGAATGTGCCAAAGCTGATCCTAGGATTTTGATTTCATGTTTGGCTGCAGTTGGGATATTTGGGTTTTGAAGCAGAAATCCTATTTCAAAAACACAAATTATGGCAGAATGCTTCAATGTTGTCATATGTAAAATGCCATCCTGATCTACCTAATACATGAAAGAGAACCATCCATCAGCCACTTTGATTGAGTAAAGTTGAAAAATTATTTGTATCCATCTTAGGCTGACAAAAATTCAGCAGTAACTTTGAATTGATTATGTGCAAGTCTTTGAATTGCTGTGACCGGCTACTCAAACAGCCAAGCATAATTTTCATGATCATTTGGATTCAAGTTCTATGAGAATAAGTTTAGTTTTTTCACAGAGAATTTGGTTCTATAAGCTTTAAAATCTTTGGGTGTTTTCCCATTTTCCCTTACATATAGTTCACAATAGCGCAAACATCCCACAACCCCGTAGATAAGTTCAAATTTGCATATTGGGGGTAGGTATTAAGATGATGTCATGAATTTGTATTTCTATTTATTTGCCCCTGTTTTCATTGTTGAATTTGCTTAGTTTTTTATTTATTTATTTTTTTAACTCTTTCTTTCTTCATGTACATCCGTGCATAAACATATCCATCTCAAGAATGTTCCATTTGCTAATAATTATGCATATGTTCAAAAGTTATTTTTCAATTTGCTAGGTAGAGATGGCAACAAGGGTAAAAGAAGGCTTGGTAGGTAAGGAAAAAAGGGGAATTTCTCCATCTTCTAAGAAAAGTCCAGCACTTCAAAAGAGCCTTCTCCTAATAAAAGACATGATTCAACTACTTCAGAAAGAAGCGTTCCAAACTATCTTAAGCCAACCATAAGTTCGGCTCTTGATGCTTCTAGGTCTCATGTCAAGAAGCATCCTCCCAGTGAGTCTGCACAGAAGGCAACCCTTGCTAGAAGAAGATCCTTTGACAAGCCCCTCCCACCATCTCATGTACAAAAACACGAATTTCTCCTAATCCTAGGGAAAGAAATATTAGATCCTCCTCTTTTGGTGTTAAGACAACCACTACTTCACAAAAATCCCCATCAGAAAGATTATCAAAGGTGCCAAAATCTGATGGTAGAGAGCACTCCCTGCATCCAAGACCAAAGAATGTGAAAACAAGCAGCATAACTATAAAGAACCAAGAAACTCAGGGTAGTACTTTTTCAGTAAAGCCACCAACTGAAAGTCCTCATGGTACAGTTGATAGTCCAGTTGTGGTTGATTTTCCACAAGTAGCTGAACATGAAGAAGAAGATCTGGGTTCAACAATTAATGAAATTGATGAAGACATTCTAAAGTGTGGGAAAAGAAAATGTAAGTGTAACAGATGAATTTCTGGTCCTTGAAGATAAGATACATTCCAATGTGACCAAATATGAAGCAGAAAGCCATGAACTTCAGGAATTCAAGATGATTGAGTCGTCCTCAATTTTGAAAGACCAAGATGCAAACATTGGTGCTAGACTTGAAGAACCAGAAGATGAATTACAGGTTGGAGAAATTACTAGCAATCAATCAAAAATACTAGAGCATCCACATGATAAAGAGGAAAAAAATATCAACCATCAAGACGAAAATGTTGAAGAAGGCCCTAAAGTTGAGGCCCCAAAGATGGAAGGAGAAAATACCAAAGAGGATACTATTGCTGCTCAAACCTTTGATGAAAAGGAAGAAAGTAGTGATGGAAGCCTAGTTCTTGACTCACAGCATGAAACAGATTCTGCAAAGGATGTTGCCAAAGAAGTGAAGAAAGGTCCTGAAAGGGAAACAACAAAACCAGAAGTGATTCAAGGGAAAAATGATTCAGCACCATTATCCAACAATGTGATAGAGGTGACGCAAGCAAGCTTCGAGAACAAAGGAAGAACAAGGTGAAAGCCTTAGCTGGTGCTTTTGAAACTGTCATATCATTACAAGACAGCAAGTGATGCTGAATGATTTTCCTAATATATATGGTATGTAAACTAGTTAATCTTGCCCAAAAAAAGAAAAATCATTTTTTCATGGAGATTCAAACTCATGAAATGCATAGTTATAGGTGAAGTTCTTTCTAAAACATGATGACTTCTCTATAGAGGGAGTCTGCATCATTGCCTAATTTATTCAGGCAATCTAAAAACAATGCCTTATGTTCCCTGAACAAATGTTTTATTGTAAAAGTTTACATTTCTCTTCAATTGTATTTTACATTTTAGCTATCTTCTATTGTAATGTTGTAGTACTCCTCAGTCATTTACCAAAAGCAGCAAAATCGACCCAGATGTGTGTAGGAGTGTAGTCAATCACTATGCCAGTTGTTAAATAGTTAGTTTCACATCTATAGAATATCTAAATTGTATTTTTCAGGCACCATTTGCTTATTAGTTTTGCTACTTATAAAGGAACATAATGATTATTCTTGATTGGTTATAATTCCTTTATTGGATTGGTTACCATTTTGGACATTTACTAGCAGGAGAGTAGTATGAGTATAGCATTTCATACAATCTGTAACTAAAAATGTGTATAGATGAAGACGGTATCACATACACTTGGTCTAAAATACTAAAAATGTTCTTTGCCCTAACTATTGAAAAGATTCATAATGTTGATATAATTAAAATGAAAAATGGATATTGGAAGTGTAAAAAGCATTTGGTTCTATGTAGCACTAATAAAGATTATTACTTAGCAATGGATCATATGAAAGATTACTTAAATATTTTTGCTAATATTTATTGAGGAAATAGGTACGACTCGTAACAGGAAATTCCTCAATATTTTGAGTTTAAAAAAAAATTATGCCTTCTGATGCAAAGCGTCAAGAGAGGATCAAAAGTTTAATGCAGGAGATTAAGAATATCTAAATAAGACATGAAACTGAATAGGAATGCATGCATCTAGGTTTGAAAGCAAGCATGTTCCCGAATATCACATCTTTTCTGAAGTGAATAAAGGTCAACTATTTTTTAACATAAGTAAACTTGCAATGAAAATTGGAAACATTTCATGAAACTCAGGAGTAAAAAGATCCAGATTTTCATTACCGCTGGAAAATTGTAGAAGAAAAGTATACTTCAACCATCGTTAAGAGGTTAGTGGTGTGGCACAACTATGGATAGCAATTTTGAATAAAATAAAAAGATATGAATAGTTGTAGATAAATTTTCATTAATAGTGACATTTTTATTAAGAATTAGATATGTAATTATGGTTTTATTTATGTTACAAAAATAAGGGAATCAGATAATTCAGTTTTGATTCATCTTCATGAAGCTTGAAAAGAAAAAACTCAGCAATAGAACTCGATTCCTCAGAAGATTTAGGCTTGGAGGTTGATGCTGAGAAGATCAAGGTAACTTCTAGTAGCAAGACTTCAGAATTGGTGTGGGGAATTTTTTGGGCAAGTGATGGCCACAAGAGGAGAGCTTTTCATGGCAATGGGAATGGGTAGAAGAGATAAATGCACGACTGGAGGGATAAGGAAAAGGTAGGAATCAAGAATAAAGATTATTCAAAACCACATAGGTTACATATTTGCAACTTGAGATGTTTAAGAACCACGAGCAACATTGTCTTTTATATTAAAAAATTACAAAAGTCATTCTGTAACCCATACTACAAGCTATTTCTCATTTCCCTCGATTGTGTTTAGAGAACAACTCATATTTTAATGTAGTTTCTCACGAGCAATCAAAACATAGTCTATTATGCATCCAATATGCCCTATTTTGAGAAGGGCAGATAAAAATTATGATATTTTGATCAAAAGGGTCTCTCTCAAAAGTTTACATGGAATTTCTACTCAAACAAAATTCTTTACCTTAGGTCTGTGATGAAGCTTGAGAAAGTCTAAGTAAACTTTCTCTAGTTAAAACTCCAACTGCCCTCAAGTTTGAGCCACAAGACAAACTATTCAATTCATTATGTCTTACAATTATGACCATTTTGTACCTCTTTTCCAACATCAAATCAATTGCATGACCAATAGATGTTGACGTAAAAACATATGGAGGTGACTTCCCATCAGACTTGAAAGTGGAGCATCCAACTGCGCAAGAAAAAAAAAAAAAAAAGAAATCCTTCAGTGAAGCCGCACGGGAACCGGTTCACCAAGCTAAAGAAAAGCAAAATAAGGGAAAAACATTGTCAAAATAAATGGATTAGTAGATTGATACACAAGAATGATAAAATTATCAATTCTTGAGCAAAAAACACTAATTCAAGTATAGAATCTATTATGCATCATCTGGAGTGTTTCTAGCTGATGGCTTTCATTTTCTCTTTTAGTGGCATACGTTTTAAATTATGATATGTAAACAATACTAACAGATTATATTGTCCTTCATTGGCGTACATCGTAAATTAACTCAAGATAGCATTATCATTACTATTATAAAAGTATAGGAGTCTTGGTGCTTTGGAGTGTAAGCGCAATATTGTCTAGGTTTTGTACCTCCTATTATGCACTTCTTCTTTTATTATGTAATTTATTATATTTCATTTATAGTGGCAATTATCAATATACGATCACATCCCATCATATTTGTATTATAACAATTATACGCATGAAAAACTTCCTAACCAAAGCTCTTTACCTACTCATGGTTAGTCAATAATATTAATACTATAGAAATAGGTTTAAAATTACAAATGCCAAGAAAATACACATCAAAATAAAAGAATAAAAAATTAAATTAATAGAAAAGGAAAAAAACTACAAACAAGATAAAAGAAAAGAATAAGAGAGGATAAACTCATCACCTTTGCTAATAAATTTAATTACTCTATAAAAATAAACAATAAATTAGGAATAATTGTGGTGGAATATTTACATCTAATAATTAATGAACATAACACTTCCATCATATTTGTATTATAACAATTATCGCGGCTCGCGGAGGCTAATTTGGGGTCGGCGGATCCCCCTCAGGATCTCAATCTTCATGTGGAGGCTGCTTAATTGCATGCTTCCTTGCCCAGACATTTTGCAGCCTTTGGATTCCACTTACCCTCTAAGTGCCCTTTCTGCGCCAATGAAGAGACTCTGCAGCACAGCTTTGTCGAGTGTTGGATGGCTCGCCAAGTTTGGGAGAGGTTTGAACATGGGCTGGCTATTCACATGGCAGCTTGGACTCTCTTGCACAGAAACTACAGGATGGTGGATACGCTCAGCCGGGAGATCGCTCAAGGCCTCTTTAGCTCACTTTCCTTTGCTGATATGTTGGGAGCTATGGAAGGCGAGAAACAAGGCTGTATACGAGAACATTGTGGCATCTGCAACCCAAATCTGCCACCAAGTTTCTTGGTCGCTAAACGTCATTGGTACAGCTTACCCCTTTGCCCTTTCTGGCTCGGAGGATGTCTCTCTGCCACTCTTGGGATTACCAACCTTTTCTAGGCAGCCCAGACACAAAACAAATCTCACATTAACCTGGTCCATGCCGCCTTTCCCTTACGTCAAGGTCAAAGTGGACGGCTCCTCGCTTGGGAACCCAGGCTTTTCAGGAGGGGGAGGCATCATTCGAGACCACCATGGCCAGGTAAAGGGGGCTTTCTCCTCCTCTACGGGTTTCACACAAATATGGAAGCAGAGGCTATGGCACTCTTGGAGGGCCTTCGGCATTGCAAAACCTTGAGATTGACAAAATGCAAATGGATTCTCAGCAACTGCTCAACTCAGTAAACCACACCTCACCTTCACCATGGAGGATTGACGGTGTCTTAAGGCAAATACGACTTGAGTTAGCCACGGCTGATTTCATTTTGGAGCATGGCTACAGGGAGATCAATTCAGCAGCTGACGAACTCGCAAAGCACACGGCTAATACCAGGCAATCTGCCACGTATGATGCAGCAACGCTCCCAAAACGTGTAAAAGGCATTTCTAGCTTGGAAATTAGACAGTTTCCTTATATTCGATCACGGCACGCCTTCTGTAATTCAGCTGTCAATAATTAATAAAATTCATAGTTTTAAAAAAAATTAACAAATTGAAGAACAGTTGGATTTGTTGTATATATATCACGAAGGTTTAGTTATCTTAATTGGCTTTCATGAGCTTGATATTCTAAAAGGTTCATTGAAGTATTAGGAATATGATTTCTCATGTTGAGTATTCAGCAGTTGCTAAGCAACTGAATGTATAGATAGGTTAGTATATGTTTTGAAAGAGGAAAGTGTGTTCCTCATTTTGCTTATGCTCGTATTTGTAGTGATTTTGAACAGTTATTTTACTTCTTTATTTTACTGCTTCTTTTATTTTCTTGGAACCACAAATTTGTATTTTTTCCAAACACAATGCATAGATTTATACATACTTCATAACATGCATATCATCTTTGCATGAACACACAAAATATTGCCATCTCTAGATTTCTTATAGACTAAAAAAACTATTCACAAATCATCCAACTATTGCTCAAACCACAGTCATACATAAAAGTTTACCCTTACTAAATGAGACTATAACTTTATCAAGTGCATCTGCTTTTAGTAAGTGCTTAAAAATACTAAAGCTTAAACGAATACAATTTTAAAATCTTACTAAATCTATTTCTCATGGCCAAACCTAATTCTCACAAAATCTAACAATCTAGACACCTATTTAGACATGTGTGAGCTAAAAAACTAGTATGTAATATAGTGTAGGAGCTCAACACAAATGCAAATGGGAGCTTTATTGAAAAAGAATGCTTATTTGCTTTTTATATTATCTGATTTTTACACCCTCATTTTGTCATAAGAAAGAAAGGGATATTCAAGACTCTAGAATTCAAAATTTTTTACGAGTTTTCATGATGAATAAAAACAATAATAAAAGAATTAATTATAACTTGTTGGTCCTAGAACAGCCTTAACAATTTGAGAACAATTAAATTCAAGAATAATAGTTTCACTAATTCATCCAACAATAACATCAAATAGAGAATGACTAAGAAAAGTAAAGAGAGATTAGGTAAAGAAAATGCAAACACAAGTAATTTATAGTTGTTTGACTACTCTCCTTGGTGCCATCTCCACTCCCAAGTTTCTTCCAAGTCACGGTATTTTTTCACTATGTGCCTTTTCAAAAGGTGAGGCACAATCTAATACAACTTGAAGATCAATCTTGCTTCTTTGAATCTACCAATTCCTTTTGAGCCAAGACTTTTACATTTTTTTCAAGAATAATATAAATGTGTTATAAGTGAGGATCACTTTCTCCAAATGGAAAGCCTTATACAACACACAAATTGATTGTAATACAAGAACAACAATAATCTAGTAGTGTGGATTGTACAAATAACAGTGCACATACACCCTCCATGGTGTGGATGTACAATTGAAACTCTAAAGGAATGAATAAGCAAGTTTAACCTCTTGAATTTATAGTAAGAATGAAAGGAATTAACTTGTAAGCTTAGATATGTTCCTCCATTGTTAAAGCTGATTCTTGAGATGTGATCTTTTATAGATGCTTATTACTTGCTCTCAACATTGAAAAATATAGCTATTAAAAACTAGATGTTAGGCTGATCAAATAGCTAAACCCTTGCAATTACGTCCAAACGTGTGTCCAAACAAAGATACCAAACTCTTTATCTTTGCTTCAAACAAGCTGAATCAATAAACTACATCAAAATCTCTTTTTCTAAAGAACACATATATCCTTTTGGCTCATTCTTATTTTCCTTCTCTTTTTCAATAATCCATTCTTGTTCCCTTAATGTATGTCATCATATTAAGCCATTTGTCTACTTCATTATATATTTTGTTAATAATTAAAACTAAAGGATTTAAGGACCTTGGGGTCTTCATAGTTAACCACCTAAAAGTTGAGATTATTTACATTTGGTCCCTTGAACTGAATCAATAAGCATTTTACCCAGAAAAAAATTCTTTTGTATTTTTAAGGGAAAATATTTGACTTTTAATTCCAAAAGTTATTCAGTTTTAGTTATTGACTTTGAACTACTTTATCATTTATTGAATCAAATTCTTTTTAACTTGCTTCTAGTATCATTTATCAATCTATTATTTTTATTTTTGAAAATACTTTAACCATAACTTTTGCAAGTACAAAAGTGTTTTCGTATTTAGAAAATAATTTTGATTAAAGCAATAAAAAACCCTAATATTCAAACTATTTCCAAGTTATAATGATAACAAATTAATGATAAAAATAGGGATTAATATTTGTGTTGAGTGTTCTTTTTGTTAGTTAAAGGTTGTTCGAATCTTTAAAATTATAGAGTACAATTGGGACCAATAGGAGCAGATTAAAAGAAAGAAGAAACCAAGCACTCCCACTTATTCAGATAAAAAAGGTACGGATTGAGATTTTGGATGCAAACTTCAAAGGAGAGTAGAGGTGTATTTTGGCTATTTAGACAAAGTAAAAACATAGTTTTTTTTTTTACAATACTTAAAACCAATGCTTGGATGCATTAAGGAAGGTTTTGGTTATCCGAACTGCCTAATTGCTAACTTTTAATAGCTAAATTTTAACCCTTAGAGCTCTAATTTTTTCACCTATTAAACTCAATTGTGTCTAGAGTAAATTAGGCAAAAAAATCATCACATTTGTGAGCTACACAAGTGTTGTTTTCATTAGGAGAGTGACTTTGCAACAAAGTGAGGTTACTTTGCGAGAGTATAAAAGTCTAGGATCAATTAGAACAGTCGTATTTAGTGTGAGCCTGACTGAATTGCATTTGTTCGAATGTCAATGTCTCGCCAACTTTTGAGGAGACACTAACTAGAAGAAACATCAAATATTGATGTGGCTTAGGAGCGAGTCTAAGCACCAAGGAGATAGTTGAACTAGTATAAACTATTTTGAGTTTGCTTCTCTCTTTTACTTTTTAATTACTAGTTACTAATACTTAATTATTGATTAGTTTGAGTTAATTGCTTATCATTTGTTTTAAATTTTCAAATTTAAAAAGTATATTAACCTAATTTGTCCTTTTCATAGGTTGCACAAGACCAATAAACAACATATTGTTTTCATTAAACAAGCTAATTATGCAAGCCTTACACAACACACGAAGGAATCTAAAAGGTGTTGAAAATATATTAAGTCGGATATTGTTTGACAAGTATTATATATAAAGGTATTGCTACGAAAGTAATACAAAGAAGTTGACAAGAAAACATATATAATGGAATAATTGCTAAACATCAGAGTTGTTTGTCACTTGAGACACAGCGTAGCTAGTTTATAGGTATAATTTGTAGTACATTTATATGTATAAGTCATTAGTTAATTATATTATTTGAGCTTTATTTTGAATGAAAACTACTTAATTTGTTCTTATATTATTTAATAGGTCAAGAGCTCAATTGGAGAGAAAACGGACCAAAAATGTGGCATGAAGAGTAATGGAAGAAAGAAAACATCAAGAGTAAGGGGTTTGGTAGGATTGACAAGTTTCAGTTATTTTGGACAATAATCTAAGCTACCAAGATTGGATTGAGATGACTCTTGATTTCATTTTGAAACTAAGAGAATGCTCTACAATTCTTATAAGACATTAAAGTCTGGTTCTCACGTTTTCGTAACCAAAAATCCAAATTAGTGAAGTATAGTTTTGTTGTAATGCTCTTCTGACCAGTTCCAAGTATTTTGAGCATATCTTAGTGTCCAGACCTCCAAATGACATGTGACAAGAGTATATTTTACGTATTTTTAAGTGTATTTTACTAGTTAATTTTGGTTCATTTTATCCAGTTTTATAACTAATTAACTAGGGTTTTGGTAAAAATATACATTTTGTGGTTTAAATGGCAAACATTGCATTTCTATGGATTTTAAAGGTAAAAACTTCATGTTTTTGTAGGCTTAACGATTCAATCATCATAGGGTGTAAATTGAGAAGAGAATCGGATGATTGGTGATGAGTTGAACTGTTTAAAGAAGACATGAAGTGAAAAACATTCAAATGAAGAAATGCAAGTGAAGACAGTTTTGACACATCTTTGTATTTCGGCTATATCTTGAGCTACACACATTAGATCGAGATGAAATTTATACCATTTTGAAGCTAAGAGATATATCGCATTTGGTATGAAGATATTGAAGTCCAATTCAGTTGTTTTCCTGGTCAAAAAATCGAAACACAGAAGCTTCTTTGTGTGGTCGAGAGCTGAAACAGGGGATTGACCAGTCAATGATATTTTGATCATATCTCAGTCACAAATATCCAAATTGGGTGATTCTTAAAGCATTGGAAATATAACTCAAGGGGTTATAACTTTCATGTTTTGCATAAAAGTTAGTTCGGTATCCATCATAGAGAAAATAGCAGTTGAAGTGAGCCAAATTTACAAAAGTGAATACGCGACTGAGAAAACGTGGGTAAAGTCGAGCATTCTCAAGTCGCATATTAGCCTAATTTCAGCAACTTGCTCAGCCACTTGCCTTGTTTTCACACTATTTTCCAGTTATAGTTGGAGAGAGAATTTCGACTGCACATGCTTCTAAGGCAAAAAGGAAAAGGAAAACGAGCTTTATGTCTTGTCCAAAGCCCACCTTTTTTACTCTCTTAACATTTAGATGTTAGAATCATTAGAAGAAGAGAGAGACATATAGAGGTAGCTCTTATCAGTTTTTAGGAGAAGAACTTAGAAGAAAGTCTTGTCTTGTTCTCTTTAGCTAGTACTTTTTGTTAGAACAATTGGAGACTTCATTGTACAGCATTTTGTTGAAGAAATTGAAGATCATTGGGAACTTCTTCATTAACTTGGCTAAACTTTCTTTATCTATCTTTTACTTGTGATTCATGATGTGTTTATGCAATGAAGCCATATGTTTTCTTGTTATATCTTACATAAGTAGCTAAATCTCTAAATCTAGGGAGTAAATGAAGCTTATGGCTATTTGACATGAAGTGAATATGATTTACACTTGTTACACCTTGTATTAACTTATCTATTTGTGCATGCTTACCACTTGTTTTTGCTTGATCACCAATAACAAACTCTTAGTTGTTTTACTCAATGAAAATTGGTAATAATGATTGAACAACATGAGTAGAGCTTGAGTAGTAACTCATGAGAATAGAGGCACACTTTAGTGGATTAACTTGCATTTCATGAAGGACACAAGAGTAGATCTAGTTATTCACCATGAGAATAAGGAAAACTAGACTATATCTAGGCCATTTCATCATGGAATGAGATTTGGTAATATTGGAAATGAATCCCTAGTTAAACGAGGATTGTAACAAGAGATAAATCTATTCAGTTGTGTTGTTTATGCTATAAGTAAATCTATATCCCTAAACTCCAGTTTTTAGTGAATTTTCTCCTTTGTATCTTGCAAGAATCTAGTTAGAGTTAGTTAGTTAATAGTAGCTATAACTTTTTCTGCTCAAATTCATTATTAGTCTAATTAATAGAGTAAGTAAGGATCTAGTACTTGAAAAATCGCTCTCCGTTGGATCGACCCGATATTTGCCCTAACTACTAATTTGACTTGTATACTTGCAGTCTAAACGGATAAAAATTCGAAATTAAACTTTTACTTATATAAAAATCTCGTCAAATTTTTGACCGCCGTTGCCCGAGGAGCGGCAATATTAATTTAGACATTATTTGGTATTTACTAGTTTAACTGTTTATAGTTAAGTTAGGATTTTTTATTAGCTTTTGTTAATTAATTACTACATAATCTCTTTTATTTTTGTTTGTAGTGTATGCCACCTGGCTCTAAGGGTAGTTGCACCTTTTGATCCGGAAAATTGAAAAGACACTACGTAGGACAAAGAAGGCGTACACCACAACAAGAAGAAGAAGAGATTCGGCAACTAATAGAGGGAATTGCAATAGAGCTACCGTTTGAAGAAGAAATGGCGGAAAACGAAACAAATAGACGAGTTCTAAGGGATTTCGCTTCTACCAGGAACTCAAGGATCCCAAACAAGTATAGCGAGGCCAACGGTAAACGCTAAAATTTGAGATTAAACCATCATTAATCCAAATGGTGCAATAAATCTCAATTTGGAGGTAATTCCATAGAGGATCCAAATGCACATTTAGCCACATTTTTTGAGATATGTGATACAATCAAAATGAATAGAGTTAGTGAAGATGCAATAAGGCTAAGGTTGTTTCCATTTTCATTGAGGAATAAGGCTAAATTTGGCTAAATTCTCATGCCCCTAACACCTTCACCACTTGGGATGATTTATCTAGGGCATTTTTAAATAAATATTTTCCACCGGGTAAAATTGCTAAATTTAGAATAGATATTACTAGTTTTAGTCAATTTGATGGGGAATCGTTGTATGAAACTTGGGAACGGTTTAGAGAATTACTTCGGAGATGTCTATATCATGGACTTCCCGATTGGCTCATTGTACAAATTTTTTATAACAGTTTATCTTTCTCTACTAAAACTACCATTGATGCAGTTGCAGGTGGTGCTTTAATGGGTAAATCACCCGAAGAAACTCAAAATTTGATAGAAGAGATGGTGGCCAACAACTACCAATGGGCTAATGAAAGAGATAATCCAAGGCGACAAACAAGTATGATTGAAACTGATGCAATCAATATGCTTAGTGCTCAAATGAATAATATGATGCAAATGTTACGTCATCCAAATCAGATGTGGTTCGAGTTCTTCTACTAATGCACATGTTGCTTGTTGTTCCATATGTAGAGGAGAACACGACCCTAACGAATGTGTTGATGTTGAGCAGGCCTCAATTTGTTAGTAATTACAATAGGAATGCTCAAAACAATCCATACTCAAATACATACAATTCGGGGTGAAGGAATCATCCAAATTTTGGATGGAAGGAGCAAGGCAATCCTTAAAGGCCCAATAATCCGCCAGAATTCCAACCAAAGCCACAACAGACGAATACTAAGTTGGATTGGGAGATTGCGATGGAAAAATTGGCAAAAGGAACTTCGAAGAGATTCGAGCGAATAGAGGGGCGGTTGGATCAATTGACCGGAATGTACAGAAATGTGGAGGTCCAAATTGATCAAATCACTAATTCCATCAACAATCGAAATCAGGGGAAATTGTCAAGTAAAACGGAGGTGAATCCTAGGGAACATATCAAGGCCATTACTCTTCGTAGTGGTAAACAACTGGAGCACCCTCCGATGTTAGAAAACAAGGGAAATGATGAGAGTGTTAGCGGAGGAGATGAGCAATTGGAGAAAGAGATAGGTGCGGGGGAAAGTGATAAGGAGAAATTGGAAGAAGAACAACCAACATCCTCCAATACCGTTTCGATACGTCCGACAGTGCCATTTCCTCAACGACTCAAGCCAAATAAACTTGACAAAGATTTTGATAAGTTTGTTTAAAATTTTTAAACAATTGCATATTAATATTCCTTTTATTAATGCTATTTTGCAGATTCCTTCGTATGCTAAGTACCTTAAGGAGATCATGACAAGAAAAGGGAAATTGGAGGATCGTGAAATGATAGCATTAACTGAGGAGTGTAGCGCCATCATACAAAACAAGCTGCCACCAAAGTTGAAAGATTCAGGGAGTTTTTCTATACCTTCCACTATCGGTAACATTGAATTTTCAAAAGCATTATATGACCTTGGTACAAGAGTATCTTTAATTCCTCTAACTGTGGTTAGACAATTAGGTTTGCATGAGTTCAAACGAACTAATATTACCTTGCTATTAGCCGATAGGTCTATTAGATATCCACTAGGAGTCTTGGAGAATGTACTTATTAAAGTGCAAAAATTTATCATTCCAGTGGATTTTGTGGTATTAGATATGGAGGAAGATATGTATATGCCAATTATCTTAGATTGACCATTTTAGCAATTGCGGGTACTATTATCGATATGAAAATGACAAACTCAAATGTCAAATAGATGAAGAAGAGGTAGTATTTAATTTGAATGAACTGATAAAATACTCTTCTTTTACTAATCATACTTGTTTAATTGACTTAATGGATATGCTAACCAAAGAGGTGAAGTGAATCAATCTTGATGTCGATTCTCTTGAGTTTGCTTAATAAGTACAAGGGTGAAAGAGGAAAATGATAAAGAAAGTGAAGCATTGGCCCAATATTTGGATGCACAACCTCCTTATAGGAAGAGTGTGTATATGAAAAGTTTGGACAAGGAAAGGGACTTCCACCACCTTCGAAGATAGAAGCTCCAAAGATTGAACTCAAGCTACTTCCTAACCATTTGACGTATGAATTTTTTGGTGACAATGAAACTCTACTGGTGATTGTCAATGCTTACTTGAAAGATGAACAATGTAATAAGTTGCTACGAGTCTTAAGGAAGCATAGGAAGGCTATAGGATGGACCATCTTCGACATTCAAGGAATTAGCCTTTTTTTATACATGCATCGCATTCTCTTGGAGAAAAATTGCAAACCGGTGGTCGAAACGCAAAGAAGGCTTAACCCGAACATGAAAGAGGTGGTAAGATTAGAAATTATAAAGTGATTGGATGCAGGTAATAATCTTCCCTATCTCAGATAGTATTTGATAAGTTCAATTCATGTTATCCCCAAAGAAGTGTGGAACTACCATAGTTAAAGGGGAAAAATGAATGGAACTTTATCCCCCTAAACTTGGGGTAGGATGGCGAGTGTGTATTGAGTATAGAAAGTTAAATGCAGTCACAAGAAAATATCACTTTCCCCTAACCTTTCTTGATCAATTATTGGAGCGTATTGCTGGTTATGAGTTTTATTGTTTCCTTGATGGATTTTTAGGTTATAACCAAATAGTGATAGCTCCCGAAAATCAAGAGAAGACCACCTTCACTTGTCCATACGACACATTTGCTTTTAGACAAATACCATTTAGCCTTTGTAATGCCCTAACCGTATTCTAATGTTGCATGATGACAATTTTTTCTGATTATTTTCATGGATGATTTTTCGGTATATGGCTCATCGTTTGACCATTGTCTTCATAATTTAGATTTGATTTTGCAACGATGCAAAGAGACGAATCTTGTGTTTAATTGGGGAGAAGTGTCATTTTATGGTTCGTAAAGGAATTGTTCTTGGGCACAAGATTTCGTCTCAAGGAATAGAGATGGAAGGACAAAAATAGAAGTGATCGAACAAATGCCATCTCCAACCAATATCAAGGGGATAAGAAGTTTTCTTTGGCATGCGGGCTTCTATAGATATTTTATTAAGGATTTCTCCAAAATAGTTAAGTCATTATGTGATTTACTATGCAAAGATGTTCCATTTCATTTTGATGATAATTGTTTAATGGCTTTTAATAGGTTGAAAAAGGAGTTGACCTCAACACCAATTACAACGTCACTGAACTCGTCACTATCATTTGAGTTGATCTGTGATGCAAGCGACTATGCAATCGGAACTATGTTAGGTCAACAAAAAGAAGAAAGGCTTCACGTGATCTATTATGCAAGTAAGGTGCTCAATAAAGCACAAATTAATTATGCAACCACTGAGAAGGAGCTTTTGACGGTGATATTTGCCTTAGATAAATTTAGATCTTATTTAGTAGAATCTAAAGTTATTATTTATACGGACTATTTAGCTCTTAAATATTTGCTCCATAAAAAAGATGTAAAACCGCGACTAATTCGTTGGATTCTCTAACTGCAGGAATTTGATTTAGAGATTAAAGATAAAAAGGGATCAGAGAATCTGGTGGTGGATCATTTATCGCAATTAGAATATATTCCTACCGATGATCAATTTTAATTAAAGAGAATTTTCCAAATGAGTTTGTTCTTGCATTAACTAAATCCCCATGGTATGCAGATTTTGCTAATTTTTGGTAAGTGAGGCCTTCCGAAGGGTTTGAATTTTCACCAAAGAAAGAAATTTTTGCATGATGTTAAAAGTTACTTTTGGGAGGAACCACTGCTTTATAAACATTGTGCTGATGGTATGATAAGAAGATGTATTCCCGAAGAGGAGATACGTGATATTTTGTTTCATTGTCAGAACTTAGAAACGAGAAGTCATTTTAGCAATTCTAAAACCGTAGCTAAGATTTGGCAATCGAAATTTTATTGGCCTACCATATACCGAGATGCTCGAGAATATATTAAAAATTGTGATGTTTGTCAAAGAACCGAATTATTTCTAGAAAAATGAAATGCCCTTAACTACTTTCTTAGAAGTTGAATTATTTGATGTGCGGGGTATAGATTTTATGGAACCATTCCCTAGTTCTTTCAACAATAAGTACATCTTCGTAGTGGTAGATTTTATTGCTAAATGGGTGGAGGCAATTGTTTCACCTACAAATGATATTGAGGTGATGCTTAGGTTCCTTAAAAGAACATTTTTAGTCGATTTGATATTCTTAGGGTCATAGTAAGTGATGAAGGAAAGCACTTTTGCAATAATCAAGTTGATTCTTTATTGTTTAAGTATGGTTGTAGGCACAAGACATCACTACCATACCACCCACAAGCAAATGGACAAGCTGAATTAGCCAACCGAGAGATCAAGATCATCTTGGAGAAAACGGTGAACAAATCAAGGAAGGATTGGGCGAGACGTCTCAATGATGCATTATGGGCGTATTGAACGGCATTTAAGACACCTTTGGAGATGTCTTCGTATTGATTAGTAATTGAAAAACTTGTCATTTGCCGGTAGAGATTGAATATAAAGCATGTTGGGCAATTAAAACGCTTAACATAGATTTACATCTTGCAGGTGAAGGAGACTTCTTGAATTAAGCGAACTTGAGGAACACCGGTTACATGCTTACGAGAATGCAAAAATCTATAAGGAGAAAGTAAAATATTGGCATGATAAGCATCTCGTATCCAAACAATTTGAGGTGGGGCAAAAGTGTTATTATACAACCCACGCCATAGGTTGTTTCCCGGGAAACTAAAATCAAGGTGGTCGGGACCATTGGAAGTCACTCAAGTGTTTTCTTATGGAGTCGTTGAAGTGGTGAATGCAAAAATGAATTATTCAAGGTCAACGGACAACGATTGAAACCCTACTTGGCGGGTGAAATCGTCTCCAAAGGACTTATATGTCCTTTAGGTGACTTCTCTTCAAAGAAATGAGCCAAACCTTTTGAGTCGAGCCAATGACTATAAACAAAAGCGCTAGTTGGGAGACAATCCAATGTTTTTGTTAAAAATGTTAATTTGATATGATTTTATATTTAACGCGTGTAATTAAGTTAGTTGTTGTTTTGTGTTATAGGTTTGGTAAATGGAGACAAAGATGACCATTTAAGGTGGAAAAGGTGAAATTTGATCAAGAAACTCAACCTTGCGATTTGTGTTAAATGTGTGTTTGATCCGTTAAGAAGGGGTAAAATGTATGTTTTGATCATTTTACATTTGCATGCGATGATAATTTTGGCAAAAGAATGATCTAGGATGCATTTTAAATTTTTGGGGTAAAGTATATAAATTTTGAGAAATGGAAGTTTCTGCAAAAATTGCAGATGAAAATGTGACTGCAGGCAAAACGCAACTTCAGTCACGTATTGCCTAAGTCACATTTTCAATTCCACGTTGTTATAGAAGAAAACACGAATTCGAATACGCGACTAAAGTCGCGTATTGCATGAAGCCGCGTATTCAATTCCGCACCAAATCAATAGAAAACGCGACTTCGAATAAGCGATTGAAGTCGCATATTCCAAGGTACGTATTCTGTCCTTGGTACAAAAGTCAGAAAACGCGAGTCCACTTCAATTCTTTCTTCTTCTTCTTTGTCAACCCAGCCGCGTATTCTTTTCTCTTCTCCACACAAATTCTCAAATCTCCATTATTCCTCCATTTTCTTGCTAAAAAACATCAACCCAACATCTTTTGATCATCTTAGAGCCTGTCTAACTGATTGAAATTTAAGATAAACATCTAAAAATCGGTTTCCAAGAAGATTGGAGACTAGGGTTCTTAGTTGCAATTTTTTCAATTGGAGGTCAATTGGAGTGAATTTCATAGGGCTTTTTGCACAATCATCATTTTCAAACATCATACTACGTAATTGAGGTAAGTTTCTTCATCAAATTTTTACATTTTAGAAGTTGGTATTTTTCAATTTCCTGAATTTTCTGATATCTTCTAATTTCGAATTTTAGATGCATATTATGGATGTTTATGGCCTCTACTATGTTTATTATGATTGTTTAAGTATGTTTAGATGTTTAAATGTAGCAATTGACGGATTATTAGCTGTTCACTTTTGTAAATTGCTATATTTGAAAAAAAAAGTTGAAAAAGTTGCTTAGATGGTGATTGAACCCTTGTAGATGGTTGATTATTGTATAAATTGGTTGGTTGATGATGTTTAAGCATGAACATTGTGTATAGTAAGAATTTTGGATGATTTTGTGAGTTGTTAGGATAATATTTGCTTAACCATGTTTATAGCTAATTGCGCATTATTATTGCTAATTACTTATTGCTATAATCATGATTAATGCTAATTTCACTGATTAGAATATAATTGTTACATATTGTGATTAAGTTGGTGATTTTGGGCAATTTTTGGCATAATATATGTCCCTTCTCGTAAGATTGTTTAAGTCTGTTTATTTGATTTTTTATGACTTGGAGGGATGTATTTGCAAGTATTTGAGTCAATTCATGTTATTTAATGTCAAAAATATGAAATGTGTCTTAGTACATGTGGATAATTGAATCCTTTTTATTAGGTACTATGGCTAGAGGAAAACAGGTTGTATATTCATCCTCCAGTAGTGATGATATGGAGGTAAGTGAGGAGGAGAGGTCACCTTCTCCTCAATCGGTTAGCCGACAACCAGGTGAGGGCACTTCATGTGGTGCCGCAACGTCCGTTTTTGACAGTGCCAGGTTTTCTACTCTGAGGAATCAAGAGTGGCACGAGGAGCACGCTAATTTGGAATTCATTTTTGAGATGCACGTGAGTCCTGAAGTGGAAATGGTTTATCTCGTCTCTGAGGCTTTCACTCAACTTGGTTGGACACCGATTCTCACCTTGTCAACTTACTACTATCCAGACTTGGTGCGCGAGTTCTACACCAACATTGAGTATAAAGCACGCCATAGTGGTGAGACGGTGGAGTCTTGGGCGCATGGGAGACATATAGCCTTATCACGTGAGCGCCTAGCTGCCATCTTGGAGTGTAGTGATCAAGGCCGAGCGGTAGACTTGAAAAAGGGATTCGTTGCACCAAATAGGCTGTGGGATCCGTCACAGGCCATGAATAGGTTTGGTTTTAAATACCAACCCTTTCGATCCTAAAGAAAAGAGACAATGTTGGCGAGTATTTTCAAACCTCGCCACCGTCTCATTATTTACATGATGGCCACAACGTCATACCTAAGAAGACGGGGCATACGGAGGTCTGCAAAAGTGACATTTATTTTCTCAACTATATGTTTCACAATCAAAACTCCTCCTATGCTCGAATTCCCTTGCTGAACATCATCATTAGTCATATCAGGTCTACAGCGAGGTGATGGACAACTTCGTTCAAATTGCCATTTCCTCATCTCCTCTCTTTGGTGTTCGAGCGTTTTGAAGTTAATTTGTAGGGTATAAGGCGGCAATTTGTTATGCCTAGAACCAAATTATCGGCTTCTATCGTTCGTTGTTCTAGGTATTGACACGGAAAACATCCCTCGACCTGATCCGGAAAGACGATAGAAGGCGCGACATGCTCAAGAAGAAGTTGGGCTGCCTACCGTAGCACACCATCTCCTCGCCGGTGCATTCCTCCCAATCCAATTGGCAGCGACTTTTTGGACGCTTGGACGACATTAAAACCTAGCTTGCCAGAATGAGCACCCGCCTACTCTGCATTGAAGATCATCTCGGCATTCATCCATACCCCACGAGCGATAAAGATGACAACGAAGAGGATGATTGAAGCCGCACCTCTAGATTCATCTTTTGTTTCTTTTATTTCTAGTTCTTTTAATTTGCGTTTTGACGGATGTTTAACTTGTCTTTTTTCTCTTCCATTTAGATTTTATGTATTTTGGCAACGGTTCGTGATTTATGGTTGGTCTGGATCTCAACCACTGTACTGAGGAGTACTTCTTTCTAGCTTTTGTTTCTTTTTTTTGTGTTTAATGTGTGGTACTTGTAGTATTTTTGTGTTTAATGTTTGGACATGTTATTGGAAATATTTCTTGTGCTTAAATGTTGTCTCTTTTGGGTTTGCTGGCAAGGAGTTTCGTCTAGTTTTAAGGAGAAACTCTCTGTCAAAATTTTTTCAAAATCTTGTCCAAAATTGCCCCCAAAAAGTTTCAAATTTTTTCGATTTTATCCAGAGGTAACAAGTTTTAGACTATTGGTAGTTCAAAGTCCTCCTACTTTTGAGATAGATACATATGACTTGAGAACTTTTTTTCTCATTTAATTTGGAAATGACTACTCATAAAAGCCTAACTATTACATTTGAGACCCTAATTACAATCCAAGGGGAGAATTTTAAAAATAATAATCTAACTATTACATTTATCTAACTAAATACATTTTTAACAAAAATTAAACCTATCTATTACAATTTGGCATTTAAATGCCTCACAAATAATTATCAAAATTAAATAAAACAAAAAAGTTTAAAAATGGATAAAATAAGTAATTAAAAGAAAAAGCACTCAAAGCATGCAATTACACATAAAAAACACATGGAGCACATAAGGGAAAATACCTCCCTTGAAGTAGTGGTTAATTGGGGTGAAATTTGTCCTAATTATGCTCCAAAATCAACAAAATAATCAAGGCACCAATTTAATTGTGAATAAATGGAAATAATTATGAAATCTACCAATTAAGCACTCAAATGAAGTATAATTAACAATTAAAGAAGAAAAGCAACTTGCATTTAAGAAATCAAAACTCCTAGGGACCTGATTGCAAACAATTATGAAAGTTTTGGGGTCAATTTGTAATTATTACAAATTCAGGGACCTATTTGTAATTAAATTAGGGATCTAATTGAAATAAAATCAAAGTTTGTAGGGTAACAGTTGAAATACTCAAACGTACAGGGACAAATCTGCAATATTTGTTACCAGATTCTCAGCCAAACGGGCCATTGGGCCATTTTATTAATTCCTTTGGACTAAGATTGTTTTGGCCCGGTCAAAAGTCCAAGAAAAACAAGCAGGCCAATCGTATTTTTTCATCACTCAAGCCTAACCGAAAATACATCGGCTTTGGCTCCCCAAGCCCAAGCCATAACCCAAACACAAAATCCCAAAACCTGCAACAGAATCCAACCAAATTAACATTTACCCAAATCATAACTACTTTGCCAAAACCCAACAAATTAATAAGCCAACTAAAAATTGTTAAGATCTAGTTTCATCCCAAAATCCATAATTAATTTGTCCAAAAATCTATTTAAAATATGGAAAAGAGAATTAGAATTTAAAAGGGGCAAAATTGATTTATTGCAGAAGTTTTTGGGCCATATCAAGGTTATGTAAAAAAAGGGGTCAAATTGTAATTTTCAAAACAATTGCATGCAACTGATCTAAGTCATCATCTTCTTCTGCAACTTCGAGAGTTCACTTAGTTCTCCATTACCCAGCAACCACTTGAGACAAAATCTCAAACAAACAAGATCCTATAATTTGTACACTTTATTTCACAACTCAAAGCTAAACACAAACAGAGAGGAGCCATATTCAAGAAGATCATAAAAAAAGGAACGAACCCAGCGGAAATATGAAACAAACTCATTGACCCAGCAGTAAAAATAAATCAAGATTCAAGTTTAACAGGCTTGAATTTTCATGAAAGATCGTATTAAAGCAACGAAAGGAGAAACTATGGTTACCTGAGAATGTGAGATACTCCAAGAAAGTTATGCAGATTTTTGGAACGAAACCAAGAGAAATTTGCTGCCGAAATTTTAGCACTGATGAACTCGGAACTTGGAGCTTCGATTTGGCCTTCTTGGAGGTGTTTTTCTTAAATGATTTCTGAACAAAAGTTCTTTCAATGCATCTTGAGATGGTGCAGAAGTAAAGAAATTCTCCTAAAAGCTAGAGATTTGATTGGAATTCCACTCTGAACATGGCTGCTCCGTCAGCCTGGTTGTGGGTTTTGCGGAAGAAGTTTCTGCACTTTTCTCTTTTTTTATTCTCTCGTTTCCTCTCTTTCTTTCTGTCCGCCGCCTCTATCTACTCTCCTCTCTTGTTCTCCCAGATTCTCTCTCCTCCTCCTCTCTTTCTCTTGTTTCTTTCTTTTCTTCTCTCAATTCTTTTTTCCTTTCCCCCTTTTTCCTCCCTTTTCTCCTCCTCTCCTTTTCTTTCTTTCTTTTTGCCCAAAGCTTCCCTTTCTTTCCTCAATTTTCCAGATTTTTTCATACAAACTCAACAGCTGTCCTTGCCACCTAATCTTTGGCATGTGTTGTGTTGTACAAAAAGACAAAAACACATGGCTAATATTCACTCAATCCACCTAACTATCTTTCATTCATTTCACCTATTGCCTTGTTTTTTTTTTTCACTTTTCAAGGCAAAAATTTAGAGTAAAAAAAAGTTAAATTCCTTTTTGAGATTTTCCTTGCAAATTTTCATTTTATTTTGAAAAAATTGAATTTGAAAAGATTATTTTTTTTTGTGAAAATCTTCTTTTTTCCGGAAATTTAATGCGAAAAATGTTTTAAAAAAAATGATTAACCTAATTCAATAAAAATAGCCAACTATCATTTTGCAAACTTTGGTTAGATAAAAAAATAAAATAACAAATAAATCAAAATTTTGGTGTCTACATGACTATTAAGGTGATTATAATTTTGCATTTGTCAGAAAGTATATCTAATAAAGTGGAGAAAATGGTGCATACATTTTGCATGTTTAGTAAAATTTCTTCTCTTACTCGATTTTACATGTTAAGTGATTAATATGGTCAATAAGTGTAACACTCTTCTCATTATTATTCTTTTGAGGGAATGTTTATTATCTTACTTAAAAGAAAAAGAAGTTGAAAAAGAAAAAAAATGAATGAAATAAAAAAAGATTGACAAAAGAAGAAGAAGAAAGAGGAAAAGCAAATAAGAATTGCTCCACTCCAATGGTTCTTGTAATTAGTAATCAGGAGTTTTCATCTAAAATGTCGACTTTCGCGTAAAACAGTACTCAAATTAAGAGTATGCAAGGCAACTTGAGTATGTGAAATGTTGTGTAACCGGTGAATTCATCTAAAAATATCGATCTTCGCGTCAAAAGGCACTTTCACAACTTGAGTAATATTTAGTTATAGGATATAAATAAATCTCTCCCTAAGTTGAATAAGAAGATGATCATGGGATTAGATAGCATTTTATTGACCATATGGGTTACTTGTGACATTGGGTAAAGGTGAGAAATGGAGTTGAACTAGCATAACTAGGATATAAATAGCTCTCCTTTACTTGATATTATAAGTACTTAAGGTTAAATGAATGATTGCATAATGGTTATTTACCTTGTTTTGGGGAACTGAAATTGACTTGTGGCACATATGTTTATTTTCAAACTTGGGATCATTGTTAGTTTGTAGTTCTAATTATTTGAGGACAAGCAATAGTTCAAGTGTGGGAGTATTTGACAAGAGTATATTTTATGTGTTTTTAAGTGTGTTTTACTAGTTAATTTTGGTTCATTTTATCTGATTTTATAACTAATTAACTAGGGTTTTGGTAAAAATACACATTTTGTGGTTTAAATGGCAAACATTGCATTTCTATGGATTTTAATTGCATTTCTATGGATTTAATGATAAAAACTTCATGTTTTTGTAGGCTTAACGATTCAATCATCAAAGGGTGTAAATTGAGAAGAGAATCCGATGATTGGTGATGAGTTGAAGTGTTTTAAAGAAGACATGAAGTGCAAAACATTCAAATGAAGAAATGCAAGTGAAGACAGTTTTGACACATTTTTGTATTTTGGCTATATCTTGAGCTACACACATTAGATCGAGGTGATCTTTATACCATTTTGAATCTAAGAGATAGATCTGCATTTGGTATGCAGACATCGAAGTCCAATTCAGTTGTTTTCCTGGTTAAAAAGTGAAACACAGAAGCTTCTTTGTGTGGTCGAGAGCTGAAATAGGGGATTGACTAGTCGATGGTATTTCGATCATATCTCAGTTCACATAACTCCAAATTGGGTGATTCTTGAAGCATTAGAAAGCTAACTCAAGGGGCTACAATTTTCATGTTTTGTACAAAATCTATTTCGGCCTCCATCATAAAGAAAGTAGCAGTTGAAATGAGGCCAAATTTATAGAAGTGAATATGCGACTTGAGAAAATGTGGGTAAAGTCGCGTATTGTAGCCTGATTTCAGCAACTTGCTTAGCCACTTGCCTTGTTTTCACACTACTTTCCAGCTATAGTTGGAGAGAGAATTTCGGTTGCACATGCTTCTGATGCAAAACGGAAGACGAAAGGAGCTTTATGTCTTGTCCAAAGCCCACCTTTTTGATTCTCTTCGCATTTAGATGTTAGAATCATTAGAAGAAGAGAGAGAACATATTAGAGGTAGTTCTTATCAGTTTTTAGGAGGAGAATTTAGAAGAAAGTCTTGTCTTGTTCTCTTTAACTAGTACTTTTTGTAAGAACAATTGGAGACTTCATTGTACACCATTTTGTTGAAGAAATTGAAGATCATTGGGAGTTTCTTCATTAACTTGGCTAAGCTTTCTTTATCTATCTTTTACTTGTGATTCATGATGTGTTTATGCAATGAAGCCATGTGTTTTCTTGTTATATCTTACATAAGTAGCTAAATCTCTAAATCTAGGGAGTAGATGAAACTTATGGCTATTTGACAAGAAGTGAATTTGATTTACACTTGTTACACCTTGTATTAACTTTTCTATTTGTGCATGCTTACCACTTGTTGTTACTTGATCACCAATAACAAGCTCTTAGTTGTTATTACTCAATGAAAATTGGTAATAATGATTGAACAACATGAGTAGAGCTTGAGTAGTAGACTCATCAGAATAGAGGTACACTTAAGTGGATTAACTTGTATTTCATGAAGGACACAAGAGTAGATCTAGTTATTTACCATAAGAATAGGGAAAACTAGACTATATCTAGGCCGTTTCATCATGAGAATGAGATTTGGTAATTTTGGAAATGAATCCCTAGTTAAACAAGGGTTGTAACAAGAGCTAAATCTATTCAGTTGTGTTGTTTATGCCATAAGTGGAATCTATATCCCTAAACTCCAGTTTTTAGTGAATTTTCTCCTTTGTATCTTGCAAGAATCCAGTTAGAGTTAGTTAGTTAATAGTAGTTATAACTTTTTCTGCTCCAATTCATTGTTAGTCTAAATAATAGAGTAAGTAAGGACCAAATACTTGAAAAATCACTCTCCGCGGGATCGACCCGATATTTGCCCTAACTTCTAATTTGACCTACATACTTACAATTCAAATGGGTAAAATTCGGAATTAAACTTATAATTATATAAAAACCACGTCAACATGATTCTTGTGGCATTGAAAGCTAATTTAAAGGGCTACTATTTTTATTTTTGAGTAAGTGCTGCTTTAGCCTCATTAATAGAGATTTTTGGCTTCAAAGTGGATCCAGGCACAGAGCCCATGAGATCCGTCCGTGGATCTGTTATAACTTGTGCCGGTGTTGATTTCGATCTTCTTGCCCAGTGTTTTTCTAGTCCCAACTCTAGTGCTCACCAGAAAAAATGTGCAAAAACATAGTTTTTCAGCTCCAATAAGCATTTTTCGCACTGGTGCTCACCAGAAAAATGTGCAAAAACATTGTTTTTCAAGCTCCAATATGCTCAACCCTACCTCATTTGGGATATTACTCTAAGAAACTATAAATATGGGCTATCTAGGACATTTTTAGGGGTGCAAAACATTAGTCTAGCTTAGTTTCAACATCTTTTCATAGTTTATTCTTGAGAGATCAAGATCAAATGGAAGCGAATCAAGGAGCATGCAAGGAGAAGATTGGAGCAAGAAATTGAGAAGTTTTCTTACTCTTTTTCTTATATTTGTAGCAACTCTTTGAATTCGTGGTTTCAATTTTCTAATTATGTTGAACTAAACCTCTTCTAGGGTTAGGGTTTTATGAAAGAAATTTGATTTATTCTTCCAATTAAATTCTTGACTTTTGCTATATCTATTTTGTTCTTAATTACATGTTTATGCCTGATCACCATGAACATGATTTTAGAATTGTATTGAATTAAGAAAGGAGATACTACCGCGCAATAAATAGATAAACATATATAGTCTAATCACGAGAGTAGGTTTAGGATTTATATGATGCACTTGTATCATTAAAGTTCTTAAAGGGTTTAATTGAATACTTGTGATCTTGAGAGAGACGATGGATTTAATTAGTCACACTTTAGATATATCAAGAGATAACCTAGAATACAATTGTGTGATGTGTTCATAACTTGGCAAGAAAATAATTGAAAATTTTAGTCAAGACTCTGGATTAAAACCTGAACCCTAGATTTTCACAACTATTGTTTTCTCACCCAATTTTTTAGTTAGATTAACTACTAGATCCTCATCAATAACAAATTCTCTGTGATTTAACTCTTTTGTATCAAAATAATTAAAGTAGGATATCAACTCATCCTTGTGGGTTCGATCCCTGAAATACACCAGGTGATTTTATACTATGATTGACCCTATATACTTGCAGGAATCTATCGATCAAGTTTTTGGCGCTGTTACTAGGGACAACAATTAATTTCTCTACTTTAGTTATTTCTCTTTTTATCTTTGTTTTTGTTTCACTTTATTTTTATCCTCTTGCGTAGGTAGTTGGTGTCTGACCCGATCGCAAAAGGGTGATTTGGTGTACGATTTTGAAATTGAAAAAACTATAAAGTACTACAGGAAACAAATGCATTTGCATAAGCAGACATCACAACTATCATCACTTGGTATTCTTATCACAATTGAGTTGGTATGTTCAACAAGTTTAGATGAAGAAACAATGGCAGAAAAGAATCGTGGCAATAATAACAACAATAATAATTAGCAACTTGTATCACCCGTAGCTTCACCTGCTACAATTCATCTGAGGGACATCTAGCGCCTTATAGTTTAGCATCCCTACATTGAATCAGGTCGAGTGAAGGGGCAATAAATTATGAGCTAAAGGACCATACACTTCATCATGCTACCTGCTTTTTATGATCTAGCTCATCAAGATCCACTCACCATCATCCGAAAATTTTATTCCATGGTGCAATCTTTTCCATTAAATGGGTTATCTGAAAATGAATTGTGATTGAGGTTTTTTCCTTATTGCCTTAGTGATCATGCAAAGTCATGACTTTTTAAATTTACCAGAGGGATCTTTGGCAATGTGGGAAGACGTATACAATTTTTTATGACCAAGTATTACTCACCACAAAAGACTATTGTTTTGCAAAATAAATTGTGCATATTTTCTCAAATGGAGGGAGAACCCATTCACGAAACTTGGGAATGATTTAAGCTGCTGCTTGGTCAATGTCCTCATCACCAATACCCTTTGGCTCTACAAGTGCAGTTTTTCTGTGATGGGCTAACTTTCATGACCAAAAATATGGCAGACTTTGTAGTAGGAGAGTACGTTGGGGACAAGACTCTAAAAGAATTAGTTGGAATTTACGAGTTGTTGTCTAGTAACTATCAATGAAATGCGATCTGGGATAAGAGAGCAAGTGTACATATATGATACCCCGACTTTTAGGATAATTTTTTTTTTAGTCAACGAAGATATTACGGTTTCTTTATTTTATTTTTGTTTTAAGACATTGTTTTATTTTTAAAGACTAGAAACCCTACTTATACTCAAAACCCTAGTTTTACTTGTGACTAACAGGTTTTTCTTAAATCTCCCATATTTTAATCGAAACCCTAATTTTAATCTATGGAGTTGTAAAATCCCTTTTATTTTTCTTAAAATTCCTTTTTATTTGGCATTTATTCCTTTAGGATAGCTTTACTACTCATTCACTCCCTCAGTAGTTACAATCAACCATAGAATCAAGGGTTTTTCCTTTAGGTTCCTAGTTCGGGTAAATTAGTATTTTTTGCATATTTTGGCCGTGTGATCACTTGGTGAGGTGTGTGTACTAAATTTGGTGGTTAAGAGTGAGTTTTATATAAGAAAAAGTGTGTGATTAGAAGTAATAATAATAAATTAGTGAATTATAAGTTAAAACCCTAGTACGTGCGAAATAAGGAAAAACGGTCTGAACCGATGTGTACCGTTCATTACTGATTGGATGCACCACTTGAACCACTACTTTATTAACTTAATTTCCTTGTTATTATTTGAACAAAATCAACTCTAAATATCTTCTCATTGCAGCCGAAAGTTTGGACAAAAAAAAAAGAAAGAAAAGAAAATTTTGACTTCCAATCAAAGTGTGACCACTTGTCCAACTTTGACCCAAATCAATTCCTACCTTTTTATCTTTCTTGGAGCTCATTTTAGCCTTCATTTTTTCACCTTTCAGTCGTGAGTTTGAGAGAGAAAAGAGGGAAGAAAACCATTCAATTCCAATCTTGATTTTTGGCTTAGTTTGAGTTGAATCCAAAATCCAAACCGATTAAACACTTATTTAGGAGTCTAGAAAGTTTTGTGTGCTAAAGTTTGGAAAGGAAAGGTGGTGGATTTCTCTTGCAAGCATCTTGGAGAGGTATTATGGCTGTCTTTCCCATTTCTCTTTCTTATTCTTGTTTAAGTTTGGATAGTAACTCCTATTCTTGGCTAATGATGGTTATTTAAATAGTTTTGATTGATATGGTGAATTTTTGAACTAGAATTTGATAGTTTCAGTTTTGGTTATTGTATTTCTCTAGTACATGATGTTAATAAGCTTGGCTAGGGGCTGGGGTACTGATTTAAGGCACACATGTGAATTTCAAGCATAGAAGCATCAATTCCAGAAATCTGAAACCAAGTCGTTCTGTTCTGACCAGCTTCATTCGTCCATGTTAGGAGCCGATTCATGCTTAGGTCAAAGCATGAAAGTTGTATGAAATGGTGTTATATAGTTTCCTGTAAAATTTCAGCTCAATCAGACCACTGTATCATGTGAAATGATAAAAATACCCTTGACTGTCAAATGTACTGTTTGTGGACAGTTTTCTGTTTTCCTCTGAGATGCCACATTTTGATATTGAAAATGCATGAATTGGTTGTTGATGTCTTCATGAGACTTGTATTTCTCTGTCTTAGCTTCGAAATGGTATAAAGTTTACCCCAAACCGATAGGCGTAGCTTTAGTTGGGACTGAAACGCCAAGAGACGTCAAATCTGCCATTTAGCTATTTGCCTTTAAATTTGATTTCCGGTTGCCTTGTTAAGACTTGTGTTGTACTTGGATTATTTTGAACCTAGTTGAAGAGCTATTGTGGTAACATTGCCTATGTGTGACATTGCGGTTGATTTGAGGAAAATAATGAAACCATAAATGGCTGAAAATAGATAAACACAAGGGGCATGCCGCCCAAATTTTCACTAGAGGTATAAACCAGCCTTTGGAGTTTTGGTTCGGTAATCTGCAAATTCGACCTAGATCCACTAAAAACTGGGTTGAGTTGTCTTCATAAAAGTTGTAACCCTCTGTCTTAGTTTCGAGACGCTACCTAGTACACCTTGATCTGATAACTACATCTCTAGTTATGGTCAAAACCGTATAACCCATTTTCATACCGTTTTTCATTTCCGTACACGCACGCATGCATTTCTTTGCCATTTTTGCCGTTTTGGACATTTTAGTCCTTATTTCCAATTGTGATGGTCGATTGACTGATAGTTGAGTATAATCTTCTGTCACAGGCAGTGACGAACCGGTATAAAGTATCTTGATTTGCGTGCTAACTATTTTGAATGAGTAATTGGGTTTGTTTATGTGAGAAATTGTCAAAGTACTTTGTATATGTTAAATGGGCACTTAGGCGAGTGTGTACTTTATCTCACTCGTCCTAAACTCATTCTCTGTTCTTGATTTAATATGTGAGAATACATGCCTTGTGTTAAGTATCACCCTTTTGCTGTGTGCTGTTGGGGGTGATTACATGATTTGAGTTGAACCCCTTGTGCTGTGTGCTGTTGGGGTGATTACATGACATAAGTACTTTGTTGAGAGATATCCTCTATTGAGAGACTGGATATCTCAGAGTTTGGTTCCAACCCGATTCCAAGGGTAGACGAACTATTCGAACCAGCCGGGGTTTGGTCGAAATTAGTTCCATGCTATCCTTGGGATTTCGTTCTTTGTTAAAGTTTTGATTAAAGCTAAGTGATTTTGTTTTGCTTGAACTGCTGTGTGCTGTTGACTGGCCAGCGGGGGTTGATAAAGTGAACGGGAAAGTAAGTGGAGTCTACGAACTATGAGAATTTTGGTTGACGGAGTGTCAACAGGTGGTCAAGCGAGGAATTGAATTGGCTTTGAAGCCACCCGTATCCTACCATTGTGATGTTACATTTCTGTTATTGATGTGAAATATCCTGATTTACATGTTTATTTGGATGTGATTTTATGTTTTTACCCTCGATTATTCACTAAGCATATAGTTTACCCTATTCCATTTGTTTTTCTTAGCAAGGGCTGACGCGGGGAAAGCTCGGGAAGGTGTATAGACTTTTGGTGTATAGAATAGTTGATTTTGCCCTAATACTTGTTATAAGTTGACTAATAAGATGTATATATTTGTTGTGGTGGTTATAGTTAGTAGCTTTTCTAGGGTTTACTTTCTGATACTAGTGGTATGTATGGCTTGATGTAATAGTTTATACAACTTTTGAAGATGTAATAGTGTACATAGAACTTTTTTGTAGCGTGAAATCTATTTTCTTGTTTTAGAGTATCGAGTCCTGACGCGAGTTAGGCAGGCGATCCGCTAAACCTTTTGGTACGCCTCTGGGTACGGTGGGGTCGTCACAACATGAAGTATCTATACAAAAAATTTGGGTTCACAAGTGGCTGAGTTAAGTAAACAAATACAACAAATGCAATCATTGCTTGCCCATGGAATTCACCAGTCAGAGCCTTGTACTAATTGTAACACATACAGGCATACAATTGCAGGCTGCTATAATAGAAAGCCCTTTAGTATGGTGGAGGATGTTAATTTTGATGAAGCTTATGGAGGTTAGCGAATGTAATGGAGAAATGATGCCTTCTCAAACACTTATAATCCAGGGTAGCATAATCACCCTAATTTTTCATGGAAGGAGCAAGGGAATAAACCTATGGGACCACTAGGATTCCAAGGTCAATAGCAAAAACTGTAGTATCCTCCTCAACCTATTCAAGAGAAAAATCATAGTATGAAGGAGATGATGTTTCAATATAAGCAAAAAATGGATCAAATAGTTTAGTTCCAACAAGCATTTGTTTAGTCTTGAGCAACAGGTTGGACAATTGACAAAGGCAATGACTGAGAGGGGGTAAGGTAACATGCCTAGTACCATTGAGGTGAATTTCAAAGGAGTTAAAATGGTAGTGACACTTCGTTTGGGGAAAGTGTTGGATGAATCTATTCAAAAGTCCAAGGAAAAATCAAAGAAGCAAGAGGAGATGTTAATGGATGTGAAAAGTGAAGAAAGTAAAGATAAGGAACCCGATTCAGGTGAAGATGCTGCAAAAGAAAATATCCCTATAAAATTGCCTAAAGTTAAAACTTACATTCCACCTATCCCTTTCACACAAAGGCTTAAGAAGAAGGCAACTAATAAGATATATTAGAAGTTCGTGGTTATGCTTAAGAAGTTACAAGTTAATATTTTTTTTTCCAAAATTTTGGCAAATAGCCTTATTTATGCAAAGTTTTTAAAGGAGATAGTGTCTAATAAAAGAAAGTTGGGAAACTTTGCAGAGGTGTCTCTTATCGAGGGATGTAGTACAGTGTTTCAAAATCGTCTTCCAATTAAAATGAAATATCCATGGAGTTTTACTGTGCCTTATCAATTTGAACATCTTCCTGTTGATAAATGTTTATGTGACCTTAGATCTAGTGTTAATTTGATGCTCTTATCATTTTTCAGGAAATTGAAGTTTGCCAACCTAGTGCCGACTCAAGTGGTACTACAATTGGCTAACCATTCAGTTCGATATCCAATAGCCATTGTAGAGGATTTATTCATAAATGTTGGTAAATTTTTTTTCCTATTGATTTAATTGTTCTTGATATGGAAGAAGATATTTCTATGCCTATTATCCTTGGTAGAGGGCTCTTAGCTATGGGGGGAGCTAACATTGATTTATTTGAAGGAAAATTAACTTTCAGAATTGATAAAGAAAAAGAAGAATTTAATGCTTTTGAACCCTTTGTACGAGGAATCCTGTTCCTATATTGTAGCTACTGATGATTTGTATGGTGAAAAATAAGTCTTCAAGTAGGATATAGGATTTATGCCATTGCATGATCGTCGTTCATATTTTTCTTCAGTTGTCTAGAAGCACAATTTTGATGTGAAAAATTATGCAGTAATGTGGGTACATAAATTAGAGGATGTATAAATGTTTGAACCATTTTATTTGCCATGACTCCATCTAGCCTTGTTTAGCTGAAACATAAAACTTAGTTGTCACGGCCCATTTTTCGTAACAAAAAATTATTTACAAGAAAATGTGATTTTCAATTTACAAAAATAAGTAAAAAAGGGCCTAAAATGGGACTCTAAAAAATGCGATACTTTGGACCTAAAATTTAGTCTAAAAAGGATTTTAGGAAAAAAAAAATCGCCACTTGATATCGAGTTTAGGTGTACTAAATCACCTAAAATATTTTTGACCAAAAATAAAATAAAATAAAATAAAGACCCTTTTTAACAACTTCAGATCTTTAAAAATGAAAGAAAATGAGTTTGAGAGTTACGGTTGAGAAAAAAGAAGCCAAAGGCTCGATCAGTTCAAACCTAAAACGCCCTTTTAACCTTTAAACTAGTTACGAGATTTAATCAAAATTTTCCTAATCTAACCTTTAAACTTATTACATTTGGATTTTTCCTATATGGATACAAATCTAAATTTTAAGAAGATATTGAAAGGGGCAAAATATCCATTCAAGATCTAATTGGTACCAATCGCATTAATTGCAAAGGTCCAAATAATTTCTTAAAGGGGTCACAAATATGCAAAGATGAGATTTGAAAAAAAAAATTAAACTTTATATATAGACATAAATGACCAAAAAAAGGTAATGCAATATAATGGGTACAGGAAACAAAAACTTGTGATATACATTTCTTTCTTATAGAAAAGTTAATGGGATATTGAAACTACAAAACTATAATCAACCATTTTCACATTCAAAAGATAGCTTTTCTAATCTAAACAACCAAATGAACTAACTTATTTTTTTAATTTTTCTAAATGAAATGTGAATTTAAATGATATGGCTCACGTGTATAGGGATAAAGGGATAATACAAGAGGAAACATTATGCAAATGGGAAAATTTACCTAAAATAGAAAAAATGCATGAAAATGCAATGAATGACACATAAAAGATGAATCTAACGCGTAGATGATCTAAGCATCTAGTATTGGACTAACCCATTTCTAAAAATTCTCACTAGCGTTGGACTAGTAAAGAAGTGAGCAAAGGCGACAACTAACGTTGCACTAGTGTGGTGACATTATGCATTCATAATACATAATAAAACAAATCAAGTATGAATTAAAACATGTAAACACATAAGAGCACATAGAACACATAACACATGAATATAATATCTAAATACAAAATTCTAAAAAAAGGGGTAAAACACATAAGCAAGTAAGACACATATACATAGAAAACCTATCTATTATAATGGGGGACCTACTACAATCTAAAAGAGAAAAATAATAAAATAAACCTATCTATTACATTTAGGGATCTAACCACAATCTAAAATGGAAAAATATAATTAAAAAAATCTATCTATCCTATCTATTACATTTAGGGGCCTAATTACAATTTAAAATGAAAAGATATAATAAAATAAATCTATCTATCCTATTTATTATATTGGTCTATCTAATTACAATTCTTGCAACAAGAAAGAAAAAATATTACCTATCTATTACATCTTGAAGTATTTAAGTACCCTGCAAATAATTATAAAATTTAGATTAAACACACATAAAATTTGAATAAAATTTTAAAATAAATAAATAAGTAAATACATTTAAGCACATAGGAGCACATAAGATCACGTAATTAGAATTCAAAGGATGGTAGGGATATCTACCTTTGAATTGATGACTAAATGTGGTAACATTACCCTACGTATGTGACGCCCCCACTTCTCCCAAGGGCGAATCCAAAGGTATCGACAGGACGCCTGCCCAACTCTCATCAAGACTCGGTACAATTCCAGTTCTAATTCAAGTTTAAGGTAGAATCACCAATAATAATATACGAAGTAAAGAAAAGAAGTCACTTCCATACAAAGTGTTCAATCTTACATCACAAGATTCAAAATACATTCGCTTTCTCAAAATACACAACTTCCAAATTGTCTAGTCAAATACATTCAAATCCCTAATCAAAAGTTCATCCAAATGGCTTCTTCGAGCGTCACTCCATATCAGTTCCTGTTAAGGAAAACAAATTTAACGGGGTGAGCGATTACTCGTGAGGCTAAGAAACACACATGCAAGCACATAATCCAAGTAGCAATCACATCTAGCAAATAAAACAGTAGTATTCAAGTAATTAACAATTCGAGTGAGAAAAGTAAACAGAAACAATTCAAGGATATGGAAGCTTTCAGGAATTAGGTTCCACTTGCTTTGCCAATGCTTGATCAATTACCTCCCCGCGATGACACTCCGTCAACCGGGTCGGTATTAATTCCGTAGAAACTTCACTTACTCTTCCCCATTCACCTTTACATACCCCTGTACCGGGCCCGCTCTTCTTTGTATAAGGCGATACTGTTCGAGTATGTCAGGCGAGATCTCTCTAATAGATCAACCCTATTATTTTTTTCTCATGACTCACCAAACTTCACAACTAAGCCCATGCCGGCTTGAGTCGCAAGGTTGGGCGATGAGTTTGGGTGTCCCCATCATTTCAATTTTTGTCAAGGAGATTCACTCCAGTCGATGTATGCAGCCATAGCATACAATTCAATTCAATTCAATTCAATCAATTCAATTACGATTCATTTAAATGAGAACGAGTGCGATAAAGTACACACTCGACTCAACAGTTATAAGCCATTCAATCCATAGAACAATTCACATAATATTAACAAGTCATGCACTTGACACTCACCAATTAAAGTAAGGGAGTAAATGCTCAAACAAGTGTTTAGGCGTCCGCTTCGAGTTCCTCTTGAAGGTCCTCTTGAGCGCCTGAGCAAATAACAATTGGCTATAACACACTATTACTTATAAATCCCTTATTAACAAGGGAGATTGTACACTTGTACAATCTAAGAAAATGTCATAAAATAGAGTTTTGCTTGCTCAAAATTTCAGGTTCAAAAGTGGTGTTTAATAACACAAGGAAAAATAGATTTCCTTCATGAAGTCAAGTCTAAAACGGTCAATCAATATCAAAGGATAGGGAAGAATTTCCAAAAACTCATTTCCCAACAAGTTCGAAAATTCAGCTTTAAGGGACAATCTTTGAAAAATCGTATCTTGCACTCAATAGGTCCATAATTGGAAAAATTTATACCGTTGGAAACTAGTTTCAAAGTACTAAAAGTTCCTAGAAGATACTTTTCCAAGATTCTAAATGGAAGACATTCAAATTTCAGCTTAAAGTGGCTGACTTATACTTATAAGACAGTTTCAGTCTTAGTTTTCGGTAAACTTTGGAAATTCGACAAAATTCACAGAACGTGAACTAGCCTCCGAATTAGTAACACAATAAGAATTCCAATCAAGGTTTCAAACACAACAAACGGAACAAGAATCAGAGTTTTGAACGTCAAGATATAATAGCTCAAAGTTGGTCAAAAATAAGGATTGTTCGGTCCTTTTTCCAGATTTGAAGAACAACTTTGACACATCATTTTTATATTAAAATTGTCTTAGAATGACATAAAAATTGGTACAATTCAACTTCCATATGAGAACTACTCCTCTATCAAATTTTATTTGAAAATTCACACGGGAAGGTAGTTAACAAAACTACCAAAGTTTAAGGAATTTCCAAGACAAATCTGTCTTCTTGCTTCCTTTTCCTTTTTCAAACATTTTACCCAATGAAATCAACTCCAATTTGACTCATTTGTGAAACCAAGACCCAAGAAACAATTTAATATACATTTGGTAGGTGATTGACATCAAAATTTTCAAAACAATATGTCCCAAGTCAAGTTAGGCCATTCGGATAGCAAAATTAGGGTTTTCTAGCTTTGGTACAGTTCAAGAATTAGACCATATCTCACTCAATACAACTTGAAATTGAGTATGGTTGGTGGAATTGGAAACCAGATTCAAAAATCTACATTTCATCAGAAGAAATCATTTTCAAAATCAATTCCTAAGTGAGAGAAAATAGAGCCACAAAATGCAACTTCTACCTTTCTCTCGGATAGGTTAACAGAACAGGGCAGCCGACTTTGATTAATCACTACAGATGACTCAGTTCGAATTAGAAGGTGCATTTTACACAGTTAGAAAATTACGGATATCTAGTTTCAAATTCCGCAAACGGCACTTGATTTTGACATCTGAGAAGAGAGTTATGTTCGTTCAAAAACACACTGCCAGTGGACCATTGCTCTGCGTTTTTCCAAAATTATTCTTGCTAAAACTCAATTTTTTTCTCAACCAATTCACATGATTTTTGGTAGAAACTTTCTACACACACTATATAACATATATATATATCAGTTTCACAATCATTTGAGCCCCCAAAATTCGAAATACAGGTACGGTAAAAATAGGACAGATTTGCCTAGCATTCCTGCGAAATTTTTCCTTCGATTCCTCTCTTCCTTTTCAAATCTTAACACTCATCTATACACTAACACTCACCACAAACACATTAACACACATATTATCATCATATCAGCCCATACAACCAAGGTGGGATTTCATAGAGCCCACTTCAACCATTCCAGTTCAAATAACAACATCAATAATGAAGCTACAAGCTTCATAGCCAAGATTAAACCCACTAAAGCCGAGATTAAAAAGTTGGATTATTACCTCCTAATCCTTGAGAGGAAACCAGAAATTTTTGCACCTCTAAAGCCCCAAGAAAACCGTGAGATGATGCCTTTCTTCTAGCTTAAGTGGATCTCCAAGAAATTTTGAAGTTGGATGCAAAGTTTAAGGTGATTTGGAGTAGGATTTGGAGTAAAATGGTGAAAAGTTTTCTTCTTCTTCCTTGCTTGGAGGTTGGCCGGCTATGGTGAGTGAAGAGAGAGAGAGTGGTTGAAGAATGAAGCTTCTTAGAGAAGCTTGAGTGTTTGTGGTTAAAATTTGAGTAAAAGTCAACTATGAATAGTGCGCGCATGCGCGTGTTTCGTGTCCGTTTTCTCTCGGGTTTGTTTCACTTGTGCACTAAACCTCTAACATAATTCCTTTAATACTATAATTATTCACTCTTAGTAGTCTAGTATAAGTTTCTTAAATCTCCATTTATCCGTTCCAGGTTGATATACGCGAACTTCCGATTCACGCATAATAAGGCGAACTTTAAAAGGAATTCATGTAACAATGATATATTTAACTACTACTAAGGTAAATAATTATAAAAATAACTATTTTAGAAATAAAAACATGAGTCCTCACACGAGTCCAGTTTTAATTTCTCAAATCTCCAATTTGTCGCGCGGTATGACTTTCGAGAAACTATCGATGTGCGCACAATAAAAGTTTTATTTAACTTAATCACATCTAATCTCTCAATTAATTCTTCTTAGTCCACTATTGATCATCCTTAATTCTCCAAAATCATTGCATTCTCAGATCGACTATCATCTCGAAAATGTGTATTTGTTATTTCTTAATAAACGAACCTTCGGAAAAATTTAAATTTGTTAACTAGACATTTTAAAAGTATAAATAAGACATGGTTTCATAAAAATGAATTTAAAATGGTTGAAATAAATTATCTGGAGAAAATGAGTGAATAAGTATTTGAATACGCTAGTAAATAAGAAAAATTTAGAAATTTTTTTTTCGAGTCCTCGCAACGTATACTCAAAATCAACAAAAGGATCACAACAATAATTTAATTGTAGATATTAAAAAATGTGCTAAATTAACATTATTATGTTAAAAAATGTAAATAAACTTAAAACACTCAAAAATTACAATGTAAATGCATGCAAGAGAAGCATAATCTATAATTAAAGGAAGGGAACAATTATAATCATAATTATTAAACCCGACCCATAAGGAACCCGGCAGAGGAACTGGGTCACTAGATCACTAGTTGAACCGTTGAGTATTAATTTAATATTTATAAATATAAAATAGTAATTTTAATAAATTTGCTAATGGTTCGTCTACTTCTTTAAAGAACAGTATGCAAGTTTTGGACTTGTGTCAAAAAACTTTTGGATAGCTGGTGAATGCCCGAAAGAGTGGTTACTTGGTACATCCATCAATGTCATTAGCTCAACAAAGGGTGATTGAATGCATCACTAAGTTTTCTAGACATCATTTTCTAGTTTGATATTTAGGCTTTCATTTGTATTTTGGGAGATGTAAGTCGTCTTACTGTGGGGAGGCGAGTCAAGCCATTTTTGGAAGAATTCTTTCTTGAAAATCAAAGTTTCTCTCTTTAGGGGGAAAGATGGTTTTAATTAAGCATGTACTTTCTTCTATTTGAATCCATTTGTTATCTGCTACTGTTTTGCCTATCTCTGTATTCAAAGTTGCAGAGAAGGTCTGCTCCAACTTTTTGTGGGGTTCAACAAATGAAGTTATCAAGTATCATTGGATTCGCTGATCTAATTTATGTTACCCAATTGAGGAGGGAGGAGTAGGTTTTCGAAAGCTTAGGGATGTGTATACAGCTTTCTCTTATATGCTATAGTGGAGTTTTCAAACGGGCTCTTCTCTTTGGACATCTTTTATGCGAGCAAAGTATTGTAGATGGATACATCGTTGTCAAGCAGACTTTAATCCCTATGCTTCAGCAACTTGGAGATGCATGTTAAATGTCAGTCGACAAGTTGAGCTATCTATGTTGTGGTTGGTGCATGAGGGGTCGTGCAATTTTTGGTATGACAATTGGCTGGGAAATGGGGTACTATTTTTCAAAGTTTCTGTTGTTTCGAACCTTTTTGTTTCGAACCTTTCCTTTAGGGATTTCATAGTAAATAGGAATTGGGATTCACAACTACTATCTCAAGTGTTACCAACAGAGATCACTTCTTTTACAGCAGCCAATTCTTGCTGGTGTGTGATGACCCTACCTCCCCTTAGGACATACCTAAGGGATTGACGGATCGTCTGCTCAACTCTCGTTAGGACTCATTACATTTGCTACAATCAATTCTCAAAATAACTGTTCAAACCTCCATATGAGCTCTTGAGTTCTACAATTCAACCAATAATTCAACCTTAATTACCAACCAAAAGTGAAATGTAAAATACAACCTCAAATATCCAACATACATTCTATCTACCAAAAGTACAAGTACAAGAGAGTTATACACACTAGTTCACACTTATTTGCTCCGAACCTCCACTTCTGTAATGAAAACAAACTAAAGGAATGAGTTAAAAATCCAGTGCAGTTCCCAAACAAGCATTCAACTAGCAAATCACAGACATATTACATTTAACAACAACCAATCAAGAAAAACATTTGGAGCATTCAAGTAACAATAGCACATTCAGTAAAAAGATACGTACTCACTTAGAGCCATTCATTCATTTAGTCATTCAGTTATTCAGTCTCCTTCCATTTCATCCCTATACCTCTGACATTTGAAAACATTTAAAAACAAAAACTCCAACAGTGATCATTTCATTCACTGGCCAGTACTCCACCTGATTTCATGGTCATACTCGAGTATACCAAAACAGTGGCTCAGGGTCACCAACTTGCCCGACTGAGTCCACTTTTGCCTCGAATAAGCTAGGTACAAAGGGCAAGAGCCCAATTCAGCCAATGCGATAAAGTACACGTGGCTTACATTCATGCACAAGTAACATTCAATCATTTGATCATTGAAAATTCACATTCACTTAGGTCGAGTGCAATAAAGTATACACTCGCCCATTGAAAATCTATTTAACAATCATTGGAAAGTATTTAACACTCAAACACTCATTCACAAATATTCAACTTAGTCACTTATTGCACAAACATGCAAGAAGTACTCACCAAATGACCTCACCAATTGGTCAGCTTGGTTCTTCCTCTAGAACATTCTCAAGTCCCGTAATCATGAAATCCATCAAGAATCTAGCCACTTAAAGCCAAGATGATGAGAAAATATGATATTCGAAACTACACTTAGCAACTACAGAAACTATAGGTTTAACCCTAATATTAGAAGATAAAAAAGGTCACGGTTTCTTGTTTAAATTAAGTTCTTATCAAGTTTAAATCAAGTGAAATATTTCATGCATGCTAAGGTTAACACATCACTAAATATTTCAAATTAAAATATACAGGCTTTAACCAGAGAAAGTTAGGTTTAAAACCTAGAAAAGTTTTCTAAAATTTTCCCAAGTCTCACTTAATCCATTTGATAAAATTCCCAACTTTGGTGACATTTTTTGAAAAGGTATAACTTGAGTTTCGTAGGTAAAAAAATCACAAAAACTTACACCGTTAGAAAATAGGCTCAAAGCACTAACAAGCTGTAGAAGACATCTTCATGAAATTCAACTCATAGATTAGTCAAATTTTAGTTGAAAACTCACTACTATCACAAGTGCAGAAATAGAATAGTCATGATTTTCAAGAAACTTTGCAGATTTGTTGGTATTTATAAAAATTGAACCAAACCCTGAATTTTATACTGTTGGAAGCTCTATGAGTCTAATTCAAACGTAATAAATAGAACTCAATTCTGACTTTCCTATACAAAGTTATAGCTGATTTCCCAAAACTGCATAGAGTTTTCTGTGAAAATTTCCAGATTTCTAATAACTTGAGAAAATGAAACTTTTCTTAATCAAATCTCACTCCTTTGACTCAAATTCAATATACATGTGAAGATTAAGATTTAACAAAATATCTTAAAAAAAAATCTTGTCAAAATCACCATAAATTTCGGAAAATCAAAGTTGGAAAATTCATCAAAAGCTAACAAAATAATTAAACCTTCCATAAACATGCTTCCTTTAGCTTTAATGATTACATATCTTGCATAAATTTTAAGAAACAAGTAAAAAGAGATGTTTTCTAGAAAATTTACCTCAAAATCCCAAGATGACAAGCAACTCAAGAGTTTTCTTCCTTCAACTCTACCAAAAGCTTCCCATGAAGCTTACCTCAAGATTTATCGGAGTGAATTAGGGTTAGTCTTTGAATTTTTTCACAAATCAAGCAAGAAAATCAAGATGAACTTTGGAATTTTTTCTCTTCTATTTTCTTCTCTTATTTTCGGCCAAGAGCAAGAAAAAATGAAGGAATTTTTTGTTAAAATGCAAGATAAAGACTAGAGACAAGTCTTGGTCAATGGAAGCTTCAAACAGTGACACTTGGCATTACATGGTTCCATTCCTATTTCTTTGTCTCTCTTGTGTTTCTAATAATATATTATACTTCTCCAATTAATTCTTAACACTTCTAATCACATAATCCCTCTTGCACAACACTCCTTGTCCACCAAATATAGTACGCACATCTTACTAGTTGGTCAAATCACCATAATATTCTATGAAACTTAACATGCACCAAATGATAAAAGAAAAAAGAGAAAATTCTTGATTTAACCTTTAAAATCACCATAAAATTAAGGCTAGTAAATAGGCAAGCAAGGTAAAATAAAAGAAAATATAAATTAACTTTTCTTAAAAAAAATAAAAGAAAATATAAAATAATTTTCAGATTCTTGCACTCTCTCCCCCTTAAGAAAATTTTACCCTCAAAATTCTAACCTTCATTGGATTTTGGAACTGGTTGTTGATTGATAGCATATACCCTCGCTGGTACTCTTGATCAATTTTCTCCTTCTTGGATCTGTCTCGAAGTAGCCCTGTTCACTTACTGTGCGTTCAACCCTCTTTGCTGCTTTCTCGGGCAAGTATTAAGTTGATGGTCAACACTCCTACAAACCAAACACTTTAGCCCCTTCACCCAACAATCATCTTCCATGTGATTTGCCTTCCCACAGTATCCACAAGTCTAGCGACGAGTCACTATTTTACTTTCTCGAGAAATTCCCTCTTGTTGCCCTTTTCCTACCTTATTTCCCCTTGTAGAATCTTCTTCTAATGTTCCCAGTGTTCGTGGTGGGTAAAGTGAAAGTTCACTCTTCTAACTTTGGAAGGCGATACATTGTCTCTAGGTTCTGCAAACTTACTGCTTAGCGCACCTCTTTTCCGTGTTTGGAAAGCCTTTACTCGCATCCTCGGATTCTCAACCGTCTGGACTTTCTCAAGGACTTTCGTAAATGTATTGATTTGAGCCACTGCTAGAGCCTTATAGATTTCTACATTCAATCCCTGTATGAACCGTCTTACTCTCATCTGCTCCATAACTACTAGTTCAGGAGCAAATTTAGACAATTTAGTAAATTGAGTTTCATACTCAGATACACATAAAGTTCCCTTACTTAGCCAAATAAAATCGTTCTCCCTCTTCTCTTGGACTAGAGGTGGAAGGTAATTTTCATTAAACTCTCTTGTAAAATTAACCCAAATCCATGATGTCTGTTCTCTTTTCCACTTAATCCTAATCATATTCAACCATGTTTGGACCGGTACTTTAAATTGGAAAAGACGACAAAAGTCCACATGCCTTTCCTCCCTATAATGCAAGACTATGAAAATATTAATCATTGTCCCCAACCAATTTTTAGCTACTTCCGGGTCAGACCCTCCAAAGAATTTCGGTGGAGAAATCTTTTGAAAACGCTCTAAGGTCCTATCCTCTCCTATCTCAGGGTCCCTAAATTGGTTAACAGACACTTGACCTTGTTGCTCTACCAATCATGCTAAGATATTGGTCATTTGTTGTATAGCCGTCACTACTTGGTCCCTTGCTTCGACGTTCAGTCCACGATCTTGCTCGGCCGCTATTTCTCTTTCATTCCTTGGTTCCTGCAATTGCCTAACCACATAGCCACAACTAACTCCACGTCCATAACTTTGTCTTTCCTCCATACCCTTCTCTCTCTCTTTTTTTTTTTGGTCAAAATAGGCTATATAGTATATAAACAAAATAAATCAGCTATAGCAACAGAGTAAAGACATTTTCAAATCACAAAACCAAAGATAAGAAAACACACTTAGTATATTTATAGCATATCAAGTTCATACATCAAGTCACAAAGATGCTGTACATATCAACCTGATCAAAATCAAGTGCATAAAACAAAAGTAAGTACTATACACATTAGTATTGACACGTCACTAGCAAAAATATATACAGTGGCAAAACAAGAAAATGACGTGTCATCCCAACTACCTAATCTCACGTCCTACAATCTCAAGTCTCTAACTTAGTTCATTATCGAACCAACTGATTCTACTTCTCCCTCAAGAGCATGTTGTCCTTCCTCAGACTCAAGATCAGATTCGTTAGGACTTGCATTCCCTTGACCTCCCAATGTTACATTCACTTGTACTACCTCATCCACAAGCATCTCACACTCAGTTAAATTGTTCTCCATTCGGTCTCTCACTACTCGGACGAGATAAGCCTTGACCTCTTATACTTGCTCTCGTAAAACATTAGTCCGTTGTTGTTCCTCGTGAATAAAGGTCTCAAACTCTCAAATTCTATGACCTTGCATTCTTGGTATTGCCCTCAAGCGCTCTATCTTAGTCTGGGCCCTATTATTGGCATTAGCTAATCTTTGCCATTAGAACTTACCTCAAATTCAATCGTAACCCATACTCATATCATAATGGTATCAACTCTTTGGTATTTGGGTACAAGAATCCAAAAATAGGATAATTCACAATTTGAGTCGGCTGTTCCCAAGAGTAAATCACCTATATTTGATATTCCTACCTAACGTACATATCTATCTTTTCCAAATATCATGATAAAGGTTTTACGTGTATAATATTCATGATTCACAACTTATGCTCAAGAACAGCACTTAGTCTATTACACTTATTCATGTAATCAAGACCATAACACCACTTGGTCCAATCTCACCCCGCATAGAGACACGCAAGGTGACTCTGATACCATTTGTGACGACCCCACCTCCCCCTAGGGCGTACCCAAGAGTTTGGCAGACTGTCTGTCCAACTTTCGTCAGGACTTACTACTTCGCTACAATCAATTCTCAAAATAATCGTTTAAACCTTCATATGAGTTCTGGCGTTCTACAATTCAACCAATAATTTTACCTTAATTGCAAACCAAAAGTGAAATGTAAGATACAACCTCAAATATCCAAAATACATTCTATCTGCCAAAGTACAAGTACAAGAGGGTTATACAGACTAGTTCATGCTTATTTGCTCCGGACCTCCGCTCCTGTAAGGAAAACAAACTAAATAAATAAACTAAAAGTCTAGTGAAGTTCCCAAACAAGCATTCAACCAACAAATCATGGGCATATTACATTTACTAACAACCAATCGAGGAAAACATTTGGAGCATTCAAGTAACAATAGCATATTCAGTAAAAGGATACATGCTCATGGAGCCATTCATTCATTCAGTCTCCTTCCATTTCTTCCTTATACCTCCAATATTTGAAAACAAAAACTTCAACAGTGATAATTTCATTCAGCCAATCATTTCATTCATTGGCCAGTACTCCACCTGATTTCGTGGTCATATTCGAGTACATCAAAACAGTGGTCTAGGGCCACAACCTACTCAACCGAGTCCGCTTCTGCTCGAATAGGCTAACGACGAAGGGCAATGGCCCAATTCAACCAATGCGATAAAGTACACATGGCTTACATTAAGCCACAAGTAACAATCAATCATTTGATCATTAAAAATTCACATTCACTTAGGTCGAGTACGATAAAGTACACGCTCGCCTATTGAAAATCTATTTAATAATCATTAGAAAGCATTTAACACTCATTCACAAATATTCAATTTAGTCATTTATTGCACAAACATGCAAGGAGTACTCACCACTTGACCTCACCAATTGGTCACCCTAGTTCTTCCTCTAGAACATTCTCAAGTCTGGTAATCATGTAATCCATCAAAAGTCTAGCCACTTAAACCCAAGATGACGAGAAAATATGACATTCGAAGTTTCACTTAGCAACCACAGAAACTACAGACTTAACCCTAATATTAGAAGACCAAAAGGGCCACGATTTCTTGTTTAAATAAAGTTTTTATCAAGTTCAAATCAAGTGAAATATTTCATGTATGATAAGGTTAACACATCACTAAGTATTTCAAATTAAAATATACAGGATTTAACCAAAGAAAGTTAGGTTTAAAATCCAAAAAAGTTTTCTAAAAATTTTCCCAAGTCCCATTGAATCCATTTGATAAAATTCCTAACTTTGGTGACATTTTTTGAAAAAAGATATAACTTGAATTTCATAGGTCAAAAAAATCACAAAACTTACATCTTTAAAAAATAGAGTCGAAGCACTAACAAGCTTTAGAAGAATCTTCATGAAATTCAACTCATAGATTAGTCAAATTTCAGTTTAAAACTCACTACTATCAAAGTGCAGAAACAGAACAGTCATGATTTTCAATAAATTTTACAGATCTGCTGATATTTATAGAAATTGAACCAAACCATGAATTTTATACAGTTGGAAGTTTTATGAGTCTAGTTTCAAATTCAACAACCCAGAACCCAATTCTGACTTTCCTATACGAAATTATAGCCAATTTTTCAAAACTGCACAGAACTTCCTGCAACAATTTTCAGATGTCTAACAAGTTGAGAAAATTGAAACTTTTCTTAATGAAATCTCATGCCTTTGTCTCAAATTCAACATACATGTGAAGATTAAGATTTAACAAAGTATTTTAAGCAAAAACCTCACCAAAATTTGTGAGGATCCGAAAATTTCGTTAGAATTTCCTCCCATTTTTGAAAAATTAATTTATATTTCATTCTATATTTCTTTATTTTGACTATTTAATTATTTACTAGTTCTAAATTTCATGGTGATTTCATTAGTTGAGTCAAGAGTTTTACTTTTACTTTTAAAGTTAGAGTAAATTAGGGTTTTGGTGCATCTTGGTAGTGTGATCGATTGGTGAGGTGTGTGCACTAAATTTGGTGGATAGGAGTGAGTATTAGATAAGAGGAAATGTGATATTAGAAGTGCTAATAATAAGTTAGTGAATCATAAATTAAAACACAAGTACACGAGAGTTAAGGAAAATAGACTTGAACCGACGTGCAACCTTTGTTACCGATTGAGTACACCATTTGACCACTACTTTCTTACCCTATCTTTTTATTTTTATTTCACCTAAACCTCCCTAAATTAACTCTTAAGTCAGCCATCATTATTGACTAAGGAAAAGAAAGAAAATAAAATAAAACAAAGAAAAGATCTTAAGTGACAAGTGTTGACAATCCATGGAAGTTTGACCAAGACATTTTCCTTTCTTCTTATTTTTCTTTTTGACTAAGTTTTCTTCATTCTCTTCTTGTGTTGGCTGAAAATTGAGAGAGAAAAACAAGAAAGAAGAACTTCCAACTTCATCTTGATTTAGCCTTGTTTGAGTTGAAATTTCAAAATTTAAACCGATTAAACTAGTACAAAGGAGCTAAGGAAGTTTGTTGTGGAGTGGTTTGGAGAGGAAAGCTTTTATTTTTCACTTTCTTTAAGTGTTTTGGAAGGTATAAGTTCATCCACTTCTTTTATTTTCCTTATTCTTATTAAATATGGTATAGATGTCTTGAATTTTGGAATATTATGGATGATCTTCTAGTTTTGGTGGTGATTAGTGAAATTTCAGTTAGGGTTTGTAATTTCATCCTTGGTAAGAATTTTCACCTTGGTATTGGTTGATTATTTGTTAGAAATGAATTATATTTGGATGGTTTTTGAACTTTGGAAAGAAAATAAAGCCTTGAATGGCTGAAAAATTGATAAACGTAAAGGAAGTGCTGCTGAAATTTTTCTCGCAGGAGACTCTGAGCAGTCTTGAGAAATCTGTCATATCTTGGTGTAGAAAAATTTAAATTGAGTTTACTTGTTGTGTTTGAAACTAAATTTAAAGTACTTTATACCGTGAAAATTTCAGAATTTTTGGTAAATACAAAGGAAGTGCTACTGAAATTTTTCTCGCAGGAGACTCTGATCAGTTTTGAGAAATCTGTCATATCATGGTGTAGAAAAATCTAAATTGAGTTTTGCTTGTTGCGTTTGAAACAAGATTTAGAGTACTTTATACCGTGAAAATTACAGAATTTTTTTCAATTTGTATGAATACCTGTGATTTTTTGAAATTGACTGAATTTTCATTCTTGTTTTGTCTTTCTACTGGATAAAGCAGCCACTTGAGATTGAATTTTGACTGACTTGTGGATAGAATCTTGCAAATGTGTCTTCTGAGAAATTATAAGACTTTGAATCTATTTTTCAACGGTATAAATTTTATAAATTTTGGACTTAAGAAACTTGATATATGATTTTTCAAATAGTATCGCGCAAAACTGAAAAAATTCTGTTTTGCTAAAACTGTCCTTACTTTTATTTCCAACTTTAAGTTGGAATTGTTAAATTATTTTGAGTTTGGTTTATGATTGGAATGAGGAAATTCTTGGTTACTCATGTCCCTTAGGTCTAAATGTTCTTTTTTTACTCCAAAATCATATTTGCACTTTTGTACTAGTAGTTACTCAAATTTTCTTTGGTTCACCTAAATTTTGGATGGTTGAACTATGATATTTTCTCTTGGTTATTCTTAGGGTTTGTCATTGATCAAAAGTATAATCCGGAAGGAAACTTTTGACGTTATTTTGCTTAAATTGGTGAGTGTTCCTTGCAAGTTTGTTCAATAAGTGACTCTGTGAATATCTATGAGTGATTGTTTGAATGTTAAATACTTTTCAATGACTGTTAAATGGATTTTTGATGGGTGAGTGTGTAGTTTATCGCACTCAATCCAAGTAAAAGTGAATTTTCAATGATTGAATGCTACTTGTGCATGATGAAAGTTTTTTGGCTGAATTGGGCCCTTGCCTTTCGTTGCCAGTCGACTCGAGCCAGAAGTGGATTCGGTCAGACAATTGATGGCTCTGGGACAGCGTTTTGGTATACTCGAGTAATACCACGAAATTTGGTTGAGAACTGGCCAGTGAATTCAATGCAATGATATCAATGAATGAATGACAAGATCACTGAAGGAGTTTTCACTTGCAAATGTTTTCTGATGTCGGAGGGATAAGAAAATGGTTGGCAAATGAATGCATGAATGACATGAATGAATGGCTCCAAATGAGCACGTATCCTTCTAATGATTGAGTGTTTATTTCTTGAATGACTGGATATTACTATGTAAAGTATGCAAATTGTTAAATGTAATGTTTTAATGGTTTCCCTATCTGATTGCTTGTTTAGGAACGTCACTGGGTTTTTAAATCATTTTTTTAGTTTTTGTTTTCCTTAAAGGATTGGAGGTCCGAAACAGTTGAATGTGAACTAGAGTGTGTAATCCTTTTGTACTTATACTTTTAGTTGATAGGATGTATTTTGACATTTGATATTGTATCATACGTTTGACTTTTGGGTTGTAAATAATTTTACATTTTAGTTGAATTGTAGAACTTAAATATTATTTTGGAGGTTTGAATAATTAATTCTGAGAGTTGATTGAGTGAGTGAGTCCTGACGAGAGTTGGGCAGGCGGTCCGTCAAATCCTTGGGTACGCCCTAGGGGGAAGGTGGGATCGTCACAGGTGGTATCAGAACTCTTTTGAACTCATGCAGGGAGAGGGTTCTCGGACTGTGGGAATTGACTTGTAAGTGTGGAATGAATCTCTGTTATTGAGGAAATTAGATATGTATGCTGGGTAGAAATCTCAAAGCGATTGATTTCCTCTTGGGACTGGCCAACTCGAGTGGTGAATCATCATATTTTCAGATTATTGTATCCGAGTACCCAGCGAGTAATACCTTATGATAAGTCGATATCACGACTAATATTGGGATAAGTCTGGATGGCGAAAATCAAGGCATGGGGGATGCGAATAGTCTGGATTGGAATATATTGAAGATATTAGTGAGATTTAGGACCCTTATTATTCAAGTGTACATACTTTGTTGTATTTTTTCGAGTTTTGATTAAGAGTGGTGTTTGAACAATACCTAGAGTAAATGTCCAATAGGGTAGAGACTTGAGAATTGTGGACATGAGTTCAGGTAGTTGGAAGGACACATATTTTCTTGTTCTACCACTGTATGTATGCTGCTAGTGACGTATCAATGCTAATGTGTATGGTATCTGCTTTGTTTTACGCACTTGATTTTGATGAAGTTGATATGTAAAGTATCTTTAGAACCTGATGAATGAACTTGGAATGATATAAGTGTACTAAGTGCATTTTCTTATCTTTGACGATGTGATTTAAAATGTCTTTCTTTCGCTGTTATAGTTCATATATTGTGTTTATGTGCTATATAACTTTTTGACAAAAAAAAATAGAGAGAAAGAAGGGTATGGAGGGTAGATGAATTCAAAGACGATGGGTTAGTCGAGGGACGTAGGGCTAGTTGTGGACGTGAAGGTAGGCAAGTACAAGAACCAAGAGAAATAAGAGATGCGACAGCAAAGCAATAATAAAAACTAAGGGCCGAAGTAGGAGATCAAGTAACAACGACAATACAACAAATGGCTAATATTTTAACGCAATTGGTAGAGCAACAAGGTCGAAGTCCAGTGAATCAATCTAGGAACTCTGAGTAGGAGAGGATAGGGTCTTAGAGCATTTCCAAAAGTTTTCTCCATCGAAATTCTTTGGAGAGTCTAACTCGGAAGTAACTGAAAATTGGTTGGAAGTAATGATAAATATTTTGTAGCCTTGCATTATACGGAGGAAAGACAAGTGGCTTTTGTCATCTTTCAATTTGAAGGACCGATTAGGGCATGGTGGAATGTTATTAGGGCAAAGGGGAAGAAAGAACAGACAGCATGGAATTGGATAAATTTTATGAGAGAATTTAATGAGAAATACTTCCCACCTCTGGTCCAAGAGAAAAGAGAGGGTGATTTCATTAGGTTACGCCAAGGAACCCAAAGCGCGGCCAAATATGAAACACAATTCACTAAGTTGTCCAAATTTGATCCTGAATTAGTAGCTACGGAGCAAAAGAGGGTGAGACGATTTGTATAGGGCTTAAATGTAGAAATGCAAGAGGTTTTGGTGGCTACACAAATTAATACATTTATGAAAACTCTTGAAAAAAATTCAAAGAATTGAAATTGCAAGGGCGCAAGTGAAGGTTTTTCATGCGAAAAAAGGAGTACCCTTACTAGTACGCCAGAGGAATTTAAGGAAGGTGTACCGCCTTTCAAAGTAAGAAGAACGGACTTTTTACATTACCCACCCTGGGCATTAGGATAATTAGAAGAAGATTCTTCAAAAGGAATTCAAATAGGAAAAAGGGCAACAAGAGGGGGTTCCTCGAGAAAATCAAAAAGTGGCTCCTCACTTGGCTTGTAGATACCGTGGAAAGACAAATTATACTGAGGATGAATGTTGGATAAAAGGGCGAAAGTGTTTGATTTGTGGGAGTAGCGATCATCAAATTAACAATTGCTCGAAGAAGTAGCCATGAGGGAATAATGTTCAACAAGTGGATTGAACGAAACCTAGACCAACTAATGAAAGAGGGAACTAACCAAAAGTCCCAACAAGGATATATGCCTTAGACAAGCAATAGGCTTCGAAGTCATCTGAGGCGATGGAAGGTAAAAAATTTCGAGAACGAAATTTTCTTAAAGGGGGAGAGAGTGCGAGAACTCGAAAATTCCTTTAGAATTTCCTTCCATTTTTGAAAAATTAATTTATATTTCCTTCTATATTTCTTTACTTTGACTATTTAATTATTTTCTAACCCTAAATTTCATGGTGATTTCATTAGTTGAGTCAAGAGTTTTACTTTTACTTTTAAAATTAGAGTAAGTTAGGGTTTTGGTGCATTTTGGTAGTGTGATCGATTGGTGAGATGTGTGCACTAAATTTGGCGGATAAAATGAGTATTAGGTAAAAAAAAGTGTGCATTAGAAGTGCTAATAATAAATTAGTGAATCATAGGTTAAAACACAAGTACACGAGAGTTTAAGGAAAATAAACTTGAATCGACGTGCACCGTTTGTTACCGATTGAATACACTACTTGACCACTACTTCCTTACCCTAATAATCTTATTTTTATTTCAGCTAAACCTCCCTAAATTAACCCATAAGTCAGCGACCATTATTGACAAAGGAAAAGGAAGAAAAGAAAATAAAAACAAAGAAAAGATCTTAAGTGACAAGTGTTGACAATGCATGGAAGTTTGACCAAAACATTTTCTTTGCTTCTTATCTTTCCTTTTGGCTAAGTTTTCTTCATTTTCCTCTTGTGTTGGCTGAAAATTGGGAGAGAAAAACAAGAGAGGAGAACTTCCAATTTCATCTTGATTTAGCCTTGTTTGAATTGAAATCTCAAAATCTAAATCGACTAAACTAGTACAAAGGAGCTAAGGAAGTTTGTTGTGGAGTGGTTTGGAGAGAAAAGCTTTTGTTTTTTACGTTTTTCAAGTGTTTTGGAAGGTATAAGTTCATCCACTTCTTTTCTCTTCCTCATTCTTGTTGAATATGCTATAGATACTTTGAATCTTGGAATATTATAGATGATCTTCTGGTTTTGGTAGTGATTAGTGAAATTTCAGTTAGGGTTTGTAATTTTCAGCCTCGGTAAGAATTTTCAACTTTGGTATTGGTTGATTATTTGATAGAAATGAGTTATATTTGGATGGTTTTTGGACTAGATCAACAACTATCTTTATATTCTTATTGTAGTGTTGATTTGGGGCAAATTTGGAAAGAAAATGAAGCCTTGAATGGCTAGAAAAATTGGTAAACACAAAGGAAGTGCTACTGAAATTTTTCTTGCAGGAGACTCCAAACAGTTTTGGAAAATCTGTTATATCTTGGTGTAGGAAAATCCAAATTGAGTTTTGCTTGTTCCTTTTGTAACTAGATTCAGAGTACTTTCTACTGTGAAAATTTCAACATTTTTCTCAATTCGTATGAATATCTATGATTTTTCAAAATTGACTAAATTTTCATTCCTGTTCTGTCTTTTATTAGATAAGGCAGCCACTTGAGATTGGATTTTGACTGACTTGTGGACAGAATCTTGCAAATGTATCTCTGAGAAATTGTAACTCTTTGAATCTATTTTCCAACAGTATAAAGTTTATAAATTTTGGATTTAAGAAACTTGAAATATGATTTTTCAAATAGCATCGCGCAAAACTGAAAAAATTTTGTTTTCCTAAAACTGTCCTTATTTTCATTTCCAACTTTAAGTTGGTGTTGTTAAACCATTGAGTTTGGTTTATGATTGGAATGAGGAAATTCTTGATTACTGATGTCCTTTGGTTCTAAATGTTCTCTTTTTACTCCAAAACCATATTTGCACCTTTGTACTAGCAGTTACTCAAATTTTCTTTGGTTCACCTAAACTTTGGTTGGTTGAACTATAATAGTTTCTCTTGGTTATTCTTAGGGTAAGGAAACTTTTGACATTATTTTACTCAAATTGGTGAGTGTTCCTTGCATGTTTGTGCAATAAGTGATTCGGTGAATATCTGTGAGTGATTGTTTGAATGTTAAATATTTTTCAATGACTGTTAAATGAATTTTTGATGGGCGAGTGTGTACTTTATCGCACTCGACTCAAGCAAAAGTGAATTTTCAATGATTGAATGCTACTTGTGTATGATGTAAGCCTTTTGGCTGAATTGGGCCCTTGCCCTTCGTTGCTAATCGACTCGAGTCAGAAGTGGATTCGATCGGGCGGCTGGTGGCCCTGGAACAGCGTTTTGGTATACTCGAGTATTACCACTTAATCTGATGGAGAACTAACCAGTGAATTCAATGCAATGATATCAATGAATGAATGATAAGATCACTGAAGGAATTTTGACTTACAAATGTTTTCTGATGTCGGAGGGATAGGAAAAATAGTTGGCGAATGAATGGCTCAAAGTGAGCACGTATCCTTCCAATGATTAAGTGTTTATTTCTTGAATGACTGGATATTGTTGTGCAAAGTATGCAAATTGTTAAATGTAATGTTTCCATGGTTTCCCTACCTGATTGTTTCTTTAGGAACCTCACTGGGTTTTTAGTTCATTCCTTTAGTTTTTGTTTTCCTTACAGGACTGACGGTCCGAATCAGTTGAATGTGAACTAGAGTGTGTAACCCTCTTGTACTTATACATTTAGTTGATAGGATGTATTTTGACATTTGATGTTGCATCATACGTTTGGCTTTTGGGATGTAAATAAGTTTACATTTTGATTGAATTGTAGAACTTAAATATTATTTTGGAGGCTTGAAATGATTAATCTTGAGAGTTGATTGATTGAGTGAGTCCTAGCGAGAATTAAGTAGGCGGTCCGTCAAACCCTTGGGTATGCCCTAGGGGGATGGTGGGGTCATCACAGGTGGTATCAGAACTCTTTTGAGCTCATACAAGGAGAGGGTTCTCGGACTATGGGAATTGACCTGTAAGTGTGGAATGAATCTCTATTATTGAGGAAATTAGATATGTATGTTGGGTAGGAATCTCAAAAGCGGTTGATTTTCTCTTGGGACTGGCCAACTCGAGTGGCAAATCATCATATTTTTGGATTTTTATACCCGAATACCATCGAGTAATACCTTATGATAAGTCGTTATCAGGAGTAATATTGGGATAAGTTTGGATGGAGAAAATCAAGGCATAGGGGATGCGAATAGTCTGGATTTGGAATATATTGAAAATATTAGTGAGATTTAGGACCCTTATTATTCAAGTGTACATACCTTGTTGTATTTTTTCGAGTTTTGATTAAGAGTGGTGCTTGAGTAATACCTAGGGTTAATGTCTAATAGGGTAGAGATTTGAAAATTGCGGACGTGAGTTCAGGTTGGTAGGAGGACACGTATTTCCTTGTTCTACCACTGTATGTATGCTACTAGTGACGTATCAATACTAATGTGTATGGTATCTGCTTTGTTTTATGCACTTGATTTTGATCAAGTTGATATGTGAAGTATCTTTGCAACCTGATGAATAAATTTGGAATGCTATAAGTGTACTAAGTGTATTTCTTTATTTTTGACGATGTGATTTAAAAATGTCTTTCTTTTGCTGCTATAGTCGATTGATTTTATTTATGTGCTATATAACCTTTTGAAAAAAAATAAAGAGAGAGAGAGAGAAAGGTATGGAAGGTAGACAAAATCAATGACGAGGGGTTAGTCGGGGACGTGGGGCTGGCCGTGGATGTGGAGGTAGGCAAGTACAAGAACTAAGAAAAACAAGAGACGCGGTGGCAAAACAACAATAAGAACCAAGGGTCAAAGTAGGGGATCAGGTAGCAACGGCAATACAACAAATGGCTAATGTCTTAGCGCAATTGGTAGAGTAACAAGGTCGAATTCCAGTGAATCAGCCTAGGAACCCTGACATAGGAGAGGACAGGGTTTTAGAGCTTTTCCAGAAGTTTTCTCCATCGAAATTCTTTGGAGGGTCTGGCATGGAAGTAACTGAAAATTGGTTGGAGGCAATGATAAATATTTTGTAATCTTGCACTATAACGGAGGAAAGACAAGTGACTTTTACCGTTTTTCAATTTGAAGGACCGATTAGGGTATGGTGGAATGTTATTAGGGCAAAGTGGGAGAGAGAACAAATGGCATGAATTTGGGTAAAATTTATGAGAGAATTTAATGAGAAATACTTCCCATCTCTGGTCCAAGAGAAAAAAGAGAATGATTTCATTAGATTACGCCAAGGAACTCGAAGCGTGGCCGAATCTAAAACACAATTCACTAAACTGTCCAAATTTGCTCCTGAATTATTAGTTACGGAGCAAAGGAGGGTGAGACGATTTGTACGGGGATTAAATGTAGAAATGTAAGAGGTTTTGGCGGCTGCACAAATTAATACATTCACGAAAACTCTTGAAAAATCTCAAAGAATTGAAATTGCGAGAGCGCAAGTGAAAACTTTTCATGCGAGAAAGAGGAGTACGCTTACTAGTACGCCAGAGGAACGTAAGGAAGGTGTAACGCTCTCCAAAGTAAAAAGAACGGACTTTCCGCACTACCTACCCTAGACATTAGAACAATTAGAAGAAAGTTCTTCAAAAGGATTTCAAATAGGAAAAAGGGCAATAAAAGGGAGTTCCTCGAGAAAGCCAAAAAGTGGCTCCTCGTTTGGCTTGTAGATACTGTGAAAAGACAAATCATACTGAGAATGAATGCTGGGTAAAAGGGCGAAAGTATTTGATTCGTAGGAGAGACCACGCGAAGTGGCTCTGATACCACCTGTGACGACCCCACCTCCCCCTAAGGTGAACCAAAGGGTTCGGCGGACCGCCTGCCCAACTCTCGCCAGGACTCGATCATTCACTCCAAACAAAAAGATAACACCTCGAGGATAAATGGAAAACAATTCCCAACCTGGAAACATATATTTACATTCATTCCAATCTCAACCAGAAGTACAGTCCCAAATGTAACCAAAGCTCTAATTTTCTCAATACAACCAACTCTGTCCAAGCACTAGAGCGAGTGCAAAAGCCAAAACAAAACAATTCAAAACCAAAAACTAGACTATTCTATCCTATACAGATATCTCGCCCATACTTGCAATCCCTGTAAGGAAAACAAAAGGCGTGGTATGAGTTAAAAGCCCAGCGAGATTCTATATACACAACCAAGCCGTTAAACAAGGACATTAAGCATGTAATAACAAGTAATCCAGATAACATTTACGATATAAAGCAATAGTAACACATACAATAAAAGGATACATGCTCACGAGGAGCTATTCGTTCGTTCGTTCATTCATTCGCCTAATATTTTCCTTATTTCTCCGATCATTAAAACATTGTTTGTAAATGAAAACTCTTTCATTTTCTTGTCATTCGTTCATTCATTTCGTTCCCCAGTCTCCGCCAACTTCGTGGTCATACTCGAGTATACCAAACATTCACCCAGGGTCACTAATCGCCCGACCGAGTCTGCTTCTGGCTCGAGTCGACCAGTAACAAAGGGCAGGGCCCAGTTCAGCCCGAAGGCTTACATTCATGCACAATTAACATTTAATCATTCAATCATTGAAAATTTCACGTTCATTTAGGTCGAGTGCGATAAAGTACACACTCGCCTCGTAAAAATCATTTCTGAAAATATTGGAAACATAACATACTTCAATCACGTATTAAAACAACAATCCAAATAGTCACAATAGTTCACATAGTCATTAGAAACAAATTGTATATAGAACACTCACCTAAACAAGCAAAATAACGTCCAAAGTATTCCTTCCGGATAACACCTTAGTCACCAAGGAACCCTAAGAGTAATCAAGAAAACACATTACGGTTCAACCATCAAAATGTTTGGTGAATCAAAGAAAATCCGAATAACTAATAGTACAATGTATAAGTATGATTTTGGAAGTAAAAAGAGTGCATTTAGTCCAAAAGACATGAGTAAAATAGTTGTAAAACTTATGTCTGCTCTTAAAATTTGAAATCGCCATTTGAGTGCAAATTTGGGCAGCACGCCCTTTGTGTTTACCAAATTTCCAGCCATTTATGGCTTCATTATTTTCCTCAATCAGCCCCCAAAATCACATACAAATAATCTCATTACAATAGCCGTTAAAAAGGCTAAAAGTCATTCAATTACAAAACCAAACTAGAAAAGGGATCGGGATTAAGGTTTAAGACAAGGAACAAAATGACAGGTTTGACATCTTTTAGCGTATTGTTCACAACCGAAGCTACACCTATCGGATTGAGGTAAACTTTATACTGTTTCGAAGCTAAGACATAGCTCTACAATTCTTATGAAGGCACCGCAACCCAGTTCTCAACGTAACCTAGTCAAATTTACCCAAACAAATCCAGATATTCCAGTTCAAAGCTCACTGTGAAGTTCAACTAGCAGTCCTGATTTATTCAGTCATATCTCAGTACACACAACTCCGATTCAGTTGATTCCAAAGCCATTCGAAAGCTAAGATACAAGGTTACAATTCTTAGGAAGGCATCAAAAGCTAATTCATTCATCTTCCCAGTCAAAAGAGCCAATTACAGATGCTGATTATCATTCTCGGACAGAAACAGGGAAGCAGGGGTAAAATAGTCATTTCACAGGGTACAGTGCTCCGATTGAGCTGAAATTTTACAGGCATAATCTACTTTCAATGCTCTACAACTTTCATGTTTCGAGCTAAGTCCAATTCGGCCTCCATCATGGCCGAACAACACTAGTCAGAACAGGGCAGAAAAATTCACTATAAACTAAAAATCCACATATCACTACTCATAACCAAGAAATAATGCACAAAACCCCCAAAGTGGCAACCACAAGCCACTAATTTCCATCTATTAGAAGTAAAGAGGGGTGTTCTTAGCAAATTTACCTTAGAACCTCAAGGAAAGTGGTAGCTTAGTCTTTCTCCAAATCAACTCCACCAAAGTCCTTAGTTTTCCTTAGTAATCACTTGTATGGAGTAGTTTCTAATTTGGTTGGCTAAAACTCAAGATTCAAGTGAGTTTGGAAGCTAGAAATGGAAGAGCTCTCTCTTGTTTTTCTTCACCAAAGGGCTGGCCAAGAGGGTTCAAAAATGAGGAAATTTGGGTCAAAATTTGGTTTTAGTAAAGGTGAAAAGAACTTGGTCAAGTCCAACCGCCAATCGGATTGCGACACGTGGCCTCTTGAATGTTCCAAGCTTATCTTCTTTCTTCCAATGGTTAGTCTACCTAATTAACCTCTAATCATCTCCTAACACCTTGGAAAATAATGTCACTTAATACTTCATCACTTAATCCGCAAAATTATAGCGCACTAGCGGGTCCCACATTCAAGAATGCACTTCAAATTAACGTACACTAACTTATACCAGGAAAATGATTTAAAAACTGTACTTACTTGTAAAATGTATAAAACATTCAATATTTTCAAGGATAGTATAAAATATGGGCGAGGAAATAAAATAATACTTGAAAAATGAAAAAATTTTCGGGTTCTCACAATCGTGTTGGGTTGTGATTTTTGTGGAAAAAGGGTTGCATTTCTTTGTTTAATATAAATCCAAATGATGTTTTTGATGTTGGGTTGGTCAAGAAACTGCTGCTGTTATCGTTTATAGCAGCAGAATGAAATGTCGTTGAAGAAGAGAGCTTCTGAGGGAAAAATTGCATTTCTGCGATTGAATTTTGTATGTTTGAACATTAAATTTTGTTTTTTCTTGCCTAAGATCGAAGCTTGATGTTTGGTTGAAATTTTAGCTTTGTTTGGATGGAAAATTATATTTGATGAACACGGCAATGGTAGAGATTCGTAGCTGGAAAAATTGCAGAATTTTATTCGATGCTTGCGGGATCTTTTTGTCTGATTTTCTGATGCTTAAACATAAAGTTTCATGCTGAAAAAGTGAAAAGAAAGCTTGGTTATCTGGTTGTGTAGTTCAAATGTTGGCCGGCTAGGATGTTAGTTGCGTTAGGATGGATGAACGTTGCAGCAGTTTCAGTCGTAGGCCTGCACGAAAGTTTCTTAAGAGTTTTGCATGGTTCCCTTCTATGTTTTGTTGCTTGTTTGGATGTCCAAATTCTATGTTTTGTTATTTGGATTAAATTTTGATGTTGGGTTTGAAGTTTTATGCGAAAAAGTTTTACCATGAAACTCAGAAGAAGATGGCAAAGTTCTACAGAAAATGCCTGCGGCACTTTGTTTCTTTCTGCTGCTGTTATTTCTTTTATCTTTGGCAGTCACCAATCCAGTTTTTTTGCCTTAATTCCGCAATAAAAGTGTAGTATTTGACTTAGTTGATGATTGGGGGTTGTGTCCTGTGATTGTTTTGATTCAAAATTGATGTTTGTTGGTGATGTATTCGGTTGAGAATGAACAAAACAATTGCAGACAAGCGGCTGGAAAATTGCAGCAATGTGCTTCGTAGCATGCACGCAATATTTTTTAAAATTGCATCTTGACCCCTCAAGTTTCCTATAATTCTGTTATGGCACAGAAACTTTGGAAATTTGGTCAATTTTATCCCTTTAGCATGTTTTTCTTCTTTGATATGATTTAATGTGATTTTTAGGTAGAATATGCATGACTTTTAGGATGAATTTGAAGGTTTAGTAACATTTTCTAGATTTATAGTTTTAATTTGATTTTTTTTTTTGGAATTTTGGTGTCTTTGTTGTTTAATCGTAGTGAATTGGCTTTTGATTATTTTGTGAATTTTAGCGTTTGATTGGTAGGTTTCATCTTAAGCCATTAATTTTAATTTATGTTAACTTAGATCCCTAACACTTATAATAATAATTTTGATCCATTAAAATCTTTAATTCATCCAATTAGGTTCTTATTTGTGTTAATTTGTCAAATATGGTTTGTTTACTCTTATTTGAATACCTTGATTGATTTAATTTTGTATTTATCTCCATTTTTGTGATTATTTTGTTAATTAAAGTGGTGCCTTGACCCTTTTTATTATTTTGGAGGGTAAATAAGTAAATTCGCGTCATTAGGGCCCCAATTCAAGGGAGGTACACTTTATCCCTTATTTTCGCTTTACTTGACCTTATGTGCCTTTATGTGATTTTTTGTGCTTAATTGCATGATTTTGAATGTTTTATTTTTATTTTATTTAGTCACTTTATTTGCTTCAATTTTGTATATTTATTTTAATTTAATTTGTAATTATTTGGAAGGGCATTTAAATGCCAAAATTGTAATAGTTAGGTATTTATTTTACTTATTTATTTCCTCCCTTTTTAGAGTGTAGTTAGGGCCCCCAAATGTAATAGTTAGGGTTTTATTCGCTTTATTTGCTTTGTGTGTTTTGCATGCCTATGTGTTACATGTTTACCGCTTTCATAGGACTTTGCATCTAGATATCATGCTTATTTGCTACGTGCTTATGTGAGTTTATGTGTTTATTTGCTTTTTATTAGTTTTACATGATTTATTTAGTTATAAATGAATGCATGACGTCACCACACTAGTCCAACGCTAGTTGTGGCCTCTTTTCCGATTTCTCACTGGTCCAACGCTAGTGAGAAAGTAGAAATATGGGTTAGTCCAATGTTAGACTCTTAGAAGCCCTTCGAACTTTAGATCATAATTGCGTGATGAAATCATTTCATATCATGCATGTTTTTTTTACTTTTAGGGTTTTTATCACTTTGCATAACACCTTCCCTATATATGTACATCTATTATCCCATGTTCCCCCGTTCATATCCCTTATCCCATATTTTTTCCTCATAAGTATATTCCTTGTCCTTTTGTATGAAAACATGACATTAGACTTGCATTTCATTTAGGGGAATAGAAATTAGGTTAGATTATTTGTTTGATTAGATTACGGATAACCCCTTAAATATGGGATATGGACGAGTTTGGCTTTCTAGCCTTAGCACGCTCGTATTCCCTCTATTAAAGGGAAAATTGAGTCACGAACATTAGTCCCCCGTACCCAACATGATGCATTTCTTTAGGACATGTACATTTGTATAATTATGATTATTTTATTATTATTCTTTCTTTTCTTTTGTTAGAGTCTCATATTTTTGCACAATTCGTGACTTTTTCGAAAGTTTACTTTTGGGCGTCGCAACTAATGCGAATTGCATCAAATAGGTTCGAAGAAACATCTTGACCCCTCGATATTCCCCTTAGGTCTAGGTTTTGCATTCATATAGTACCTCCAAAATGTGATAAATTTTTAGGTTAAAAATAAGAAAATCCTTGACTAAATCACGCAACTAGTCTTACCTAGGTTGAAAGGGTGCTTTGGATTTTTATCCTTGCCTTCCCTCTCTTCAAATGTGACTCCCGAATCTTTTTCTTTGATTTACGTAGACTTGGAGTCGTTTAAAAAGGATTTCTCTAATTTTATTCAAAATTCATTTTTAGGTGACTTGGTACACCTCAACTCAATACCAAGTGGCGATTCCGATTTTTTATTTAAACCCTTTTTAAACTTTTATTTTGGGTCAAATTGTCGCATTTTCAAAGTCCCATTTAGATCCATTTTATTTTCCTTATTTATTTCCTAACAAATAAAAAACACAGTTTTTCAAATCAAAATCAACCAAAATCCATTTTTTATTAAAACTATTTATTTTCCTTTATTTTTCAAAAATGGGGCGCGACATAGAGTATTAAGTCCTGGCGCGAGCTAGACAGGCGATCCACTAAGCCCTTTGGTACGCCTTTGGGTACGGTGGGGTCGTCACAGGTACATCACTTGACCACTACTTTCTTGCCCTAATCTTCTTGTTTTATTTCACCTAAACCTCCCTAAATTAACCCTTACGTCAGCCACCATTATTGACTAAGAAAAAGAAAGAAAATAAAATAAAAACAAAGAAAAGATCTTAAGTGACAAGTGTTGACAATCCATGGAAGTTTGACCAAGACATTTTCCTTTCTTCTTATCTTTCCTTTTGGCTAAATTTTCTTCATTTTCCACTTGCGTTGGCCGAAAATTCGGAGAGAAAAACAAGAGTGGAGAACTTCCAATTTCATCTTGATTTAGCCTTGTTTGAGTTGAAATCTCAAAATCTAAACCAATTAAACTAGCACAAAGGAGCTAAGGAAGCTTGTTGTGGAGTGGTTTGGAAAAGAAAGCATTTGTTTTTCACTTTTTTCAAGTGTTTTGGAAGGTATAAGTTCATCAACTTCTTTTCTCTTCCTTTTTTCTTATTAAATATGGTATAGATGCCTTGAATCTTGGAATATTATAGATGATCTTCTAGTTTTGGTGGTGATTAGTGAAATTTCAACTAGGGTTTGTAATTTTCAGCCTGGTAAGAATTTCCAACTTTGGTATTGTAAACACCAAAATTTTACTATTCATTTTATTCATATTTTTGTTTATTTTACTCATTTTTAATTTTAATTTTTATTTCATTTTATATTGAAGAAAATCATTTCTTTTATCAAACACAAAAATTTTAGAATTTTTATTTCATTTAATTGATTTTGTTTTGATTTTTGTTTATTTTTATCTTATTTTTATTTTTGTTAAGAAAATCATTTTATTATTATTAATTAATTTATTGGAAAGAAAAAAAGAAAATCATCAATCAAACACCAAAATTTTAGTTTTTCATTTCATTTTAGTCGATTTTGTTAATCTTATTTTATTTTATTTCCATTTTTGTTCTGAAAATCATTTTATTATTATTTATATAAAAAAAAGTCCACGCGCGCGTGCAAGCTACGCGCGCCATTTCCTTCGATATTGGCTTCGGATAGTACAGAAAAATTGCAGACCCATTCCACTCATTTTGTGGTTTTCCAACCATTTACCACATCATGTCCCTAATCTATCTCATGATCTTTCTAGAAGCATGCCATCCGATAGCTCAAGTTTGCTATAGAAACCCACCTTTCATCCTCATCTTTGAGGTGAGGGTTTTGGGGTTGTTGGGTCCTATAAAAGGGAGCTGAGCAAAAACTGAGAAGAGGGTAGAGTAAAAGGGGGTGGCGGAACAAGGGACTAAAAGGAAAAAGAGCAACGGGAGATTGGGAGAGAGAGATCGAGAGAAAAAGAGAGGTTACGGGCTGAGGGTTAGACAGAAAAGCAAAAGAGAAACTGAGAGGGCCGAGATGGGGGTTTTCAGTAGAGAAAGAAAAGAAGGCTGAGCAAGGGAAAGAAACCAGAAAGGGGGTGACGGGCAAAACCAAAAGGAGAAAAGGAGTGACGGGTAGGAAAATGTGGCGGCTAGGGTGAAGAGGGCTACGGGAAAGAACCAAGGAAGGGAGGAAAACAAAAAAAACTAGAAAAGAAAGGAGCTTTTGGAGAAGAAAAAGAGCTCTCGGCTGAGGAGAAGGAGGAAAACCAAGGAAGAAAAAGAAAGGGCGGCTGGTGTGGTGGAAAAGAACGTTTCTGGGCAGAAGGAAAAGGAGCGCGAGAAAGAAAAAAATAGAAAAAAGAGAGAAACAAGTGACAGACGAAGAGATCTTGGGCTGAGAAAAACAAAGGAAAAACAGAGGGAAAAAGGGAGTTTCGAGAGAGTTGAGAAGAAGGAAAAAATCAGAAAGCTAGGGTTGAAGGGGAGACTTTGGGGAACTAGGAAAAAATGAAAGGAAGGAAAAGGGGTTCGCGGCTGAGAAGGGAGAGCTTAGGAACTGAAGGAAGAAAAAGAATCGAGGGAAAAACCAGAGAAAATTGAGAGAGAGGAGGAAGGAAAATTGTAGAAAATTTCGTCACCAGGCTGACGAATCAGTTTTTCTTTGTGCACCTTCTCTGAACATCTAGGATCAAGTTTTGTTCAGAAGTCATTCTGTAAAAACACCTCTAACGTGGCCGAATTAGAGCTCGAAATCATGGGTTCTCCAACGCTGCACGTTCCCGTCGCAAAATTTTCTCCGAGCCTCGTTCCAGAATCTGGTACAATTTCTTGGAGTATTTTCACCTTTATTTTGCTTTACAAAGATTCTGAGGTAACCATCGCTTCTCCCTTTTGTTGCTTTAACACTATTTTATGGGAATCCAAGTGCATAAGATGTGATCTTGAGTCGTTCTTGCTGCGTTTGATGTTTAGTAGCCATGATTGTGTTTTCACCCTTTGAATCTTCATTTACACCGGTTAAATGTGGTTCTTTGTGTCATTCGCTGCGTTTTGTTAGCCTTTGGCATGTTTAGGAGAAGAAAGTGAAAGAACCATGCTGCTAATCTCGCGACTTTGCATCAAAATCTTCATTTTTCTTCCCTTGTTATCTTGCGGTTCTTTTGTTTGAAATCTAAATTGCGCAATCATGTTTGGGCTATGTTGAGATAAGAGCTGGGGTTTTATGTGAGTTTGGTTGATGAGTTTTATTTGAACTTGGGTATAACAGTGTCTGTATGGAAATGAGCCGCAAGTTTGCAACAGAAACGTGCGAAGTTGTAGAGAAACACTCTTGTTGCATTTTTTTTCTTTCTTTTGCTGTCAATCAACTCAGATTCTCTACTTTAATCCTATAACAAAATGTAGCGTTTGGTTTATTTGATGATTAAGACTTGTAGTGTTCGTTTGTTTTGATCTAAAATTTTGATATTTGTTGGACTTGTCTGCGTGATGAAATGAAAGAAAGCCACAGTTGGAACATTGCAGAAGGAAAGAAAGCTTCAGTTGCCGAATGCCTTCAATGCATACATGGAAATATTATCAAAAGTTGTACTTTGCTCCCTGTTGTTTCTAAATGATGTTGCTATGGCCCAACTAATTGGAAAAACTAATTGATTGTGTCCCTCTAACATGCCATTCTTTTTTGATATGATTTAATGTGATTTTTGGGTGGAATATGCATGAGTTTTAGGATGAATTTGAAAGGTTTAATAACTTTTCCTAGAATTATAGTTTTGATTTGAATTTTTAGTGAAATTTTTGGAAATTTGTTATTTAATTATAGAAAATAGGTTTCATTTATTCATTTATTTTTTGTGAACTTTATCATTTGGTTTGGGATAGGTTTCACCTTAAGTCCTTAATTTTAATTTGTTTCCTTTTAGATCCTTAATATTTGCAATAATATTGATTTTGATCCCTTAATTTCTTTAATTCGTTCAAATTGGGTTCTTATTTGTGTTAATTTGTCAAATATGGTTTGTTTACTTTTATTTGAATACCTTGATTGATTTAATTTTGTGTTTATATCCATTTTTTGTGATTATTTGTTAATTAAAATGATGCCTTGACCATTTTATTATTTTGGAGGATAAATAAGTAAATTCATTCCATTAGGACACCAACTCAAGGGAGGTACACTCTATCCCTTATTTTTTTACTTTATTTGATTTTATGTGCACTTATGTGACTTTATGTGTTTAGTTGCATGCCTCTTGAATGTTTTTATTTTATGCATTTGCTTCATTTGTTTCAAATTTTGAATATTTATTTTAGTTCGGTTTTGATTATTTGAAAGCATTTAAACGCCAAGTAGTAATAGTTAGGGGGTTCGAGATCTGTATTTAGATAGTATATGTAATAGTTAGACATTTTATTTATTTATTTATTTATTATATTTTTATTGCTTCCCCCCCTTAGATTGTAGTTAGGGCCCCCAAATGTAATAGTTAGGGTTTTATTTGCTTTATTTGTGTTGTGTGTTTTGCATGCCTATGTGTTACGTGTTTATCGCTTTCTTAGAATCTTGCATTTAGATATCATGCTTATTTGCTACGTGTTTATGTGAACTTTTGTTTTATTTGCTTTTTTATTAGTTTTACATGATTAGTTAGTTATAAATGAATGCATGACGTTACCACACTAGTCCAACACTAGTTGTGGTCTGTTTCCCGATTTCACACTAGTCCAACGCTAGCTGTGGTCTTTTGTTTCAATTTTCCTACTAGTTCAACGCTAGTAAGGACTCATAGACATGGGCCAGTCCAATACTAGACCCTTAGGAATCATTCTACACGTTAGATCGTGATTGTGTGATAAAATCATTTAATCTCATGCATGTTTTTCACTTTTTAGGGTTTTTACCATTTTACATGACACTTTCCCTATATATGTACATCCCTTATCCCATATTTCCCTTTATATGTATATTCCTTGCCCCTTTTGTATGAAAACACTACATTAGATTTGCATTTCATTTAAGAATTAGTACTAAATTAGTACATTTGCATGATTAAATAGGAGAAACTCCTTGAATATGGGATATGGACGAGTTTGACTTTTTAACCTTAGCACGCTCGTATTCCCTCTATAAAAAGGGAAAATTAAGTCATGAGTACTAATCTCCCCGTACCCGATATGATGCATTCCTTTAGATCATGTATTCGTATATAATTATTTTATTTGTCTTTTCTTTTCACTTCTCTTTGAGTCTCATATGTTTGCATAATTCGTAACTTCTTCGAAATTTTACTTTTGGGCGTCGCAATTAATGCGATTTGCATCAAATAATTTCGAAAAGATATTTTGATCTCGATAATTAAGTCTAGGTTTGCATTCATGTAAATACCTAAAAAATGTGATAAATTTTTAGGTTAAAATAAGAAAATTTTTGACTAAATCACGCAACTAGCCTTGGCTAGGTTGAAAGGGTGCCTTGGATTTTTATCCTTACCTTCCCTTTCTTCAAATGTGACTCCCGAATCTTTTTCTCTGATTTTCGTAGACTTGGAGTAGTTTAAAAAGGGTTTTTTCTACTTTTTCTTTAAAAATTCATTTTTTTAGGTGATTTGGTAGACCTTAATTCAGTACTAAGTGGCGATTCCGATTTTTCTTATTGAAAAAAACTCTTTTTAAACTATAATCTGGGCCCAAATCGTCGCACTTTCAAACCCCATTTTAGGCCCAATTTCTTTATTTATTTTCTAAAAATAAAAAACGCATTTTCACTCAAAAATCAATCAAAAATCCATTTTCTTAAAACTCATTACTTTTATTTTAAAAAATGGGGCGCGACAGGTATTGGTTGATTATTTGTTAAAAATGAATTATATTTGGATGGTTTTTGGACTAGATCAAGAGCTATCTTTATAGTCTTACTTTTAGTGTTGATTTGGGCTTGATTTGGAAAGAAAATGAAGCCTTGAATGGCTAGAAAAATTGGTAAATACAAAGGAAGTGCTGCTGAAATATTTTTCCCAGGAGACTCTGAGCAGTCTTGAAAAATCTGTCATATCTTGGTGTAGAAAAATCCAAATCGAGTTTTGCTTCTTGCGTTTGAAACTAGATTTAGAGTACTTTCTACCACAATAATTTCAGACTTTTTCTCAATTCCTATGAATATCTGTGATTTTCCAAAATTGATTGAATTTTCATTCCTGTTCTGTCTTTCTACTGGATAAAGCAGCCACTTGAAATTAGATTTTGACTGACTTGTGGATAGAATCTTGCAAATGTGTCTTCTGAGAAATTGTAACGTTTGAATTTATTTTTCAATGGTATAAAGTTTATAAATTTTGGATTTAAGAAAATTGAGATATGATTTTTCAAATAGCATCGCGTAAAACTAGAAAAATTCTATTTTTCTAAAACTATCCTTACTTTCATTTCCAACTTTAAGTTGGAGTTGTTAAACCATTTTGAGTTTGGTTTATGATTGGAATGAGGAAATTCTTGCTTACTCATGTCCCTTGGGTTTAAATGTTTTCTTTTCACTCCAAAACCATATTTGCACCTTTGTACTAGTAGTTACTCAGATTTTGTTTAGTTCACCTAAACTTTGGATGGTTGAACCATAATATTTTCTCTTGGTTATTCTTAGGGTTTGTCGGTGATCAAGGGCATAATCCGGAAGAAAACTTTTGACGTTATTTTGCTCAAACTGGTAAGTGTTCCTTGCATGTTTGTACAATAAGTGATTCTGTGAATATCTATGAGTGATTGTTTGAATGTTAAATGTTTTCCAATGACTGTTAAATGGATTTTTGATGGGCGAGTGTGTACTTTATCACACTCGACCCAAGCAAAAGTGAATCTTCAATGATTGAATGCTACTTGTGCATGATGTAAGCCTTTTGGCTGAATTGGACCCTTACTCTTCGTTGCCAGTCGACTCGAGCCAGAAGCGGAATCGGTCGGGCGGCTGGTGACCTTGGGACAGTGTTTTGGTATACTCGAGTATTACCACGAAGTCTGGTGGAGAATTGGCCAGTGAATTCAATTCAATGACATCAATGAATGAATGACAAGATCACTGAAAGGAGTTTTCACTTGCAAATGTTTTCTGATATCGGAGAGATAAGGAAAATGGTTGGCGAATGAATGACTTGAATGAATGGTTCCAAGTGAGCACATATCCTTGCAATGATTGAGTGTTTATTTCTTGAATGACTGAATATTACTATGCAAAGTATGCAAATTGTTAAATGTGATGTTTCCATGGTTTCCCTACCTGATTGCTTGTTTAGGAACCTCACTAGGTTTTTAACTCATTCCTTTAGTTTTTGTTTTCCTTACAGGATTGGAGGTCCGAAACAGTTGAATGTGAACCTAGAGTGTGTAACCCTCTTGTACTTATATTTTTGGTTGATATGATGTATTTTGACATTTGATGTTGTATCATACATTTGGCTTTTGGGTTGTAAATAAGTTTACATTTTGGTTGAATTGTAGAACTTAAATGTTAATTTGAAGGCTTCAATGATTAATCTTGAGAGTTAATCGAGTGAGTCCTTACGAAAGTTGGGCAGGCGGTCCGTCAAACCTTTGGGTACGCCCTAAGAGAAAGTTGGGGTCGTCACAAATCACCATAAATTTCTGGAAATCAAAGGTGGAAAATTCCCCAAAACCTAACAAAATCATAAAATCTTTCATAAACATGCTTCCTTTAATTTCAATGATGACGTATCTTGCAAAAATCTCAAGAAACAAGTAAAAGAGATGTTTTCTAGAAAATTTACCTTAAAACCCCAAGATGACAAACAACTCAAAAGTTTTCTTCCTCCAAAACTCTGCCAAAAGCTTCCCTTCAAGCTTACTTCAAGGTTGATCGAAGTAGATTTGGGTTAGTCTTTGGATTTTTTCACAAATCAAGCCAGAAAATCAAGATGAACTTTATAAGTTTTTCTCTCTTATTTTGGGCCAAGAGCAAGAAAAAATGAAAGAATTTTTTTGTTAAAATGCAAGATAAAGACTAGAGAAAGGTCTTGGCCAATGGAAATTTCAAACGTTGACACTTGGCACTACATGGTTCCATTCTTGTCTCTTTGTCTATCTTGCATTTCTAATCATATAATATACTTCTCCAATTAATTCTTAACACTTCTAATTACATAATCCCTCTTGCACAACACTCCTTGTCCACCAAATATAGGGCGCACATCCACTAGTCGGTCAAACTACCATAATAATCTACGAAACTTAACATGTACCAAATTATAAAAGGAAAAAAGAGAAAAATCTTGATTTAACCTTTAAAATCACCATAAAATTAAGACTAGTAAATAGGAAAGTAAGGTAAAATAAAAGAAAATATAAATTAACTTTTTTTTTCAAAAATAAAAGAAAATATAAAATAATTTGGGTCCTCACATGGTGGAGATGCGGATGAGGTTGTTTGGATGTCAACGAAGTTTGGAAAATTCTCTTTATCATCAACTTTTCAAGAGGTTAGGCAGGCCCATCATACTTCTCTTGTTTTTTCCAATATTTGGCATCCTTGCATCCCCTTTAAAGTGTCATTCTTTATGTTACGAATGTTGACAGGGAGGTTGCCTTTAGATGATATGTTATGTGAGATCAAGTTTCTTGTCTTCCAAATGTTTTTGTTGTTCGATAGCGGATGGTGAATATATCGAAAATGTTTTTTCCATGGGTCAACTTGTGAGGGAGGTCTGGAATTTCCTTGGCAGTAGGTGTGGGTTAATTGTTTCAGCTTCTACTTTAAGAGCTCAGTTAATCACTTGGTGGCTTTCCTCAGATAAATTTGATAAAGGCGGTTTGTTTTTAACATTCTTCCAAGTTTATATGTAGGCATATTTGGAAGGCAAGGAATAAAGCCGTATTTGAGGGTGTCAAGCTGAGTAGTGCAGCTATTTGCCAAGCTATTTTTCTAGAGGTCAAAGTGGTTTTTGAGATTCACTTTAAACAAAGTATTGAAGTGCAAAGTTTTTCTCGGTTCCATGATTTGATTTCTCAATCATCAAGCTTGATTTCTCCATTAAAATTTGTTCGTTGGAAGGAGGTCACAGTTGGTGTGTTGACGCTTAATACTGATGAGTGTTTTAAGGGGAATCTAGGAGTGTGTGGTGGAGATGGAGTGTTACATGAATCCAACGGGCGCCTGTTAATAGCTTTTTCAGCTTTCCTTGGGAAGGCGTCAAGTTTACGTGCAGAAGCTCTGGGTCTTTTGCTTTGCCTTCGGCTATGCTTCAAGAAGGGGTTTGAACAAGTCTGTGTGCAATCTGATTTTTTGGTCTTAGTTGGTACACTTCAGTAGCATTTTTATTGTCCTTGGCATATTCGCAGCGAAGTAGGATAGATATGGCAGTTGGTTGCAAACTCATCTCGATTCTCACATTATTTCAGAGAAACAAACAAAATTGCTAATATATTATCTAATGTGGGCATCTCTCACCCCCAAGAACATGTCAGGATTTATGATCATCTACACATGATTCCGCAGTTGGGTCGAAGGAAATCGGACTGGATAGATTAGGAACCTTTGGTTAAGACGATTAAGCTTTCGTAGAATTTTTCATGCAAAACTTAAGGAAAAGTTTTGTCCTCTTTTTGTAACTTTATGCTCTTTGAATAAACTTTGGGATGGTGTCCGTCCCCATGTATGGAGTTAGCCAAAAAAAAGTAATTTTAGTATACATAAAAAATATAATAAAGTGCTTTTAAATACTAATTATTATGCTTAAAAAGATATATAATAAATATATAAATATTAATAGAAGATTTAATTTCATTTTATCGCACTTTTAAATAAATAATAATATAGTCAAATATAAAACAAAATTTACATCGCTTGTTTCAAAAAATATAACATTACTTTTTTCAATATTTTATTTTTATTTAAAAATAAAGTAATTTTCTAAATAATCAAATATTATCAGTTTAAAAGTTAAAAGGATTAATTGTATAATAAAAAATATAAAAGTTATTAAAAAAATTTAGTGATCAAATAAAAACTAAACAATTGGTAAAGTCTATATATATTTAAATGAAGATCCAATATACAAATCTTATCCAAAGCATAAATACATTTTTATTTAAAAATGAAGACCTACAATTTTTTTTAAAAAAAAGTAAATCGGGTCAATTTAAAAATCAGACGGGTTTTCAGTTGAACCATCAAGTCAATCGAATTTGACCGAGTCAATTTCTTTGTCCAGTCAAACTAGAGACCCAGCCCGCTCTAATTTCCAAGTAATCTGGTCCGATCGTTTCAACCACTGGAACGGCCCGAATTTAATAACTATGATTATAAATGAGAAAACAAAAAATTATTAGGGACTAAATTGTAAAAATTAAAAAATATAGAGGTTAAAATATTATTTTTCATAAAATTAGGGGTTACAAATAAATAAAGATAAATTTAGGAGCTAAAATGCAATTAAATTAAGGGTCGAAATGAAAGAAATCAAAAATTTTTGGGCCACAATAAAATTACCCAAAACTTAGGGACTAGATTCCAAAATTTGATTTTTAATTTTCGGCAAAATATAAACAATACGATTTTGGGCCATTTTAAGCATTTAAACCGCACCACTTTGACCCAAGGAAAAGGAACAAATTATCTTATTGAAAAGGAATAGACAAGCCCAATTAATTAAACAAATTCAAAAGTAATGAAGATATTGGGTTTAAACTCCAAAACCTAGTCACGAGCCCAAACAAAAATAGAATCACCCCACCCTTTATTAAATCTAAAGCCCAAACAAAAATCTAGGGCAAAAAATAAAAATAAATAAAAGTCCCAACCCTTTATTTTTTTTCCTTCCACTCTCTTTTTCTTTCTTCTTCTTCTTCTTTTCTCTTCTCCAACTAGCTCCCCTTATCCTGCCAACGACCATGGCTTCCGCCACAGATGGAGCCACCCACCCACCACTGGTTGCGGCGATATTTTTGGTAGCCAAAATTCACCAAAATACACATTCACTCGATTTTTCACGTAAAATCCATTTTCCAGGGTTACTTTTCACAAAAAATGAACCGAATATGGTGAAATGGGCAAAAATAATTTGATTTCTCTCTCCTCCAAAATCACTAGAGTAAGGCCCAACAAATCACTTAAAGTGCTCCAACACATTCTTTAGAAAATGGGAAGTCCATAGCAACCACTCAATTCACAAGAAACAATCATGATTCATAAGTTCATATGCAAAATTTAAAAACTAACTATGAAACCCATTTAACAAAATTTAAAAACTAAAATCAAGTAGAAATAAAAGAGGGAAGACCTTGATGGTGATGAATGGTTATTATGGTGGTGGCTTTCCAGTTAACCTTGGGCTACTTACTTTCCTTTTTTTCTTCTTTCTTCCTCCATTTTCCCTGTTCCATGCCTCTTTTTTCTTTTACACGTGTTCTTTGTTTCTTTTCCTTCACTTTTCTTTTCTCCTTTTTGTGCTGAGAATTAGTGTGTGTTGTGCTAATGTGTGTGCATTTGTGTGAAATCTGAGAGGGACAAGGAGAGGGAGTTGTGTGTGTTTAAGAAATAGAGAGGGGATTGTGTGTGAGTGTGAGATTGAGGGAGAAAGAGAACCGAGAGCGAGAGTTGTGAGGGAGTTGTTGGAGTTTTTGAGACCAAAAAATGATGAAGGGAACGGCCAAGAGAGATTTTGGAGGAGTTGGAGTGTTGGGTTGTGATCATGAATTTTTTTTGGTACCAAAAGAAAAAGAGAGTGCTTGTGAGGACCCGAATTTTCTTATTTTTATTTTATTTTATTTTATTTTTCTGGCTTAATTAATTATTTACTCACCCGTTTTCTCTGAATAATTTATTTCAATCATTTAACTTATTTACATGGAATAATGTCTCAATTATACTTTTAACACGTCTCGTTAGTAAATTTGATTTTCTAGGGCTAGTTTAGCGAGAAATAACGAGTACATGCTTTTCGAGGAAAATTCGATTCAGAGTGCATTAATTTTGGAGAATTAAGAATGATCAATAGGAGATTAAGAAAAGTTAATTGAGAAATTAGAGGTGAATGAGTTAAAATTAAGTTTATTACCGCTCGCGTATTGATAGATTTCCGAAAGGCGCACTGGTGCAAATTAATTGGTTATTTGAGGAATTAATACTAGACTCATGTGAGGACTCATATTTTTATTTCTAAAATAGTTATTTTTATGATTAAATACTCAAGTATTAGTTAGTTATACTATCGTTATAAGAATTTCTTAGAAATTTCGCTTTTATCGCACGCAAGTTGGGAGTTCGCGTTTTCGCGCGCGCGACTAATTGGAGAATTCTAGAAATTATTGATAGACTATTAAGAATGAATAATATTAGTGTGAAAGTAAGTGCATTAGAGGTTTAGTGCACAAGTGAAACAAACTCGAGAGAAAATAGGCACGAAACGCGCGCGTACGCGCACTATTCCTAGTTGACTTTTGGAGCATTATTGGCCACACATTCTTAAGCTTCCTCAAGAAGCTTTTGCAGCTGCAATAACTCCCTCTTTCTCACTCAAACAGCCGTGCATCACCTTGGAGAAGAAGACCAAAAAAAATTTCTTCATTTCGCCTCACTTTCTTGCACCAAATCATTTCAAATTCACACTACATCTTGCAAACCACTTGGAGATCAACTTAAGCAAGGAAAGGAGCTTCTTTTGCACGGTTTTCTGAGCTTCAAAGGACCAAAAATTTCTGGTTTAATCATCTAAAGAGGTAATTAACGATCAAACCTTGAATCTTAGTTTATGCAAGTTATATTGCACTTGGGAGCTTATAGATTCATGTGGGTACCTCTATATTGTTGGAAATCTTGTGAGTGGGCTCTATGAAATCCCACAATGGACTTGATGAACTGATGTGATGATGTTGGGTGTTGTTTATATTGATTTAGTGCTTAAACAAGTGATTATAAGTTGAATGGTGAAAGAAAACTCAAAGGAAACAAAAGGAAGAAAAGTACCGTTCTGCCCCTGCTTTGCTGCACCTGTTGGTGCAAAATTTTGTGGTGTAATTGACTTGATTTCGATGTAGATATGTTGTATAGATTTTGTGGAAAGTTTCCACAAAAAAATCACTTGATTTTGATGGGTAAATGTTAGATTTCTAAATGGTTTCAAAAACTGGAAATTGTGTCCAGACTTGCTCTGGCAGCAAAATTTCAAATGATTATAACTCTGTGCTCCGACGTCGAAATCGAGTGCCGTTTATGGTATTAGAAAACTAGACACTTCCAGTTTTCCAATTGGTATAAAATGAATTCCCTGATTCCACTTGAGTGAACCGTACCAGCCTTTAAAAGTCACCTGTCCTGTTTTTCGGCTGAGTTGGGAAACCTGTTAAGAGCTGTGAATTGTTGCTTGCATTCGAGCTAGTTGTGGACAGAATTTCAAAATGATTTCTTCTGAGAAATCGTATCTTTATGAATGTAGTTTCCAACGCCACCAACCACGCTCAATTCTAAGTTTAATTGACGTGAATTATGGCCAAATTACAGACCTGCATCATTACTTGAAAACCCTCACTTTTGGATTGATCAATGGCCAATCTTGATTGGGACTTGTTTATTTTGGAATTTCTTGGTGGTAACCACCTACCAAAAGTATTTTGGAATGTTCTTAGACCTTGTCTTCATAAATGAAACCATGTTTGAGAAGATTTCATTGACCCAAAAGTTAAAAAGGGAAAAATGAAAGTTACAAGGCAGATTTGCCTTGGAAATTCTTGGAAACTTTAGTGGTTTTATTAAACTGACTTCCCGTACGAATTTAAATGAAATTTGACAGAGGAATAGCCCTTATATGCTAAGGTAATACTACCAAATTTGGTGCCATTTTGGAGTCCATTTCGATGCCAAATGAAATTTGACAAAGGAATAGCCCTTATATGGTAGGGTAATACTACCAAATTTGGTGCCATTTCCAAGTTTGTTTCGATGCCCAACTAAAGTTCCAAAGTTCAAGTTTCAAATCTGGAAAATCTTTGTTCTGTAAGGAAATTTCAGCAACTTTGAGCTGCCATATCTTGGCGTTCAAAACTCCGATTCTTATTCCGTTTGTTGTGTTTTAAACTTTGATTGTAGCTCTAATTGAGTTCCAAATTTGAAAGGCTAGTTCGCATTCTGTGAATTTTGCCAAATTTCCAAAATTCGCCAAAAACCAACCTCGAACCTGTCTTAGGAGTCCTAGCAGCAACTTGAAGCCTAAATTTGAGTGACTTCCGTTTAGACTCTTGGAAAAATGTCTTCTAGGAACTTTTAGTGCTTTGGATCTAGTTTCCAACGGTATAAGATTTTCCATTTTTGGACCTACTAAGTGCAAGATATGATTTTTTCTAAACTTGACACACAAAGCTGAAATTTGCCGATTTCTTAGAAAATGCAATTTCGGGAACTTGACTTCTTTTCTCGATATCGATTGAACGTTTTGAACTCGATTTCATGGAAGATGCTAGTCTCTCTTCGAATTTTAAAACTTCACCCTTGAACCTCGAGTTGAGAGAATTAAACCTCTCTTTTAAGACTTTGATTTAGTCTATATGAGTGTGTATCCTTTCTTGGTAAATACATGATTGTGAGTGAAGTTAATTATTATTTGCTCAGGCGCTCAAGGGGACCTTCCAGAGGAACTCGAAGCGGACGCCTAAACACCTGTTTGAGCACTTACTCACTTGTTTTGAATTGGTGAGTGTTCCATATAGGAGTACGTAACTTGAATAACTTTACGACATGTTTACTCCATGGTCATTATGTGTTTAACTGTTAAGTTACTACCGATAATTGCTCCTATAAACCTTGCCACCATAGGTGACTTGAATAGTCTCACTACATGTTTACCGACTGACCGTGAATTATTACCGTTTGCCATTTACCGTTAACTGTGATTACTTACCGTATACTGATCTACTTGATTATCTGCTTACTTGATTATTTGATTACCCGTAAATTCCATGTTCACATGAAACTACGGCATATTTCTTACGTATTTAAGTGTTACATGTTGCCTATAATTGCTCTTATGAAATTACCACCGTTTTAAGGCGAATATGTATTTTATCTCATTCGACCTACTAAAATGATAAATGCCTACTGATTAACCATGAACTATTACTGTTTACCGTTTACTGATTTACTTGATTACTTGTGCATGTTGTAAGCTCTAAGTTGAACTGGACCCTACCCTTGGTTATTAACCTGCTCAAACTAGGACTGGGGTCGGTCGGGTAGGTTGGAACCCTGGACCACCGTTTCGGTATACTCAAATATTACCACTGGAGAGATAAGGTGATGGTCAGACAAACCGAGGGGATCACTGGAGTTATAAGGTGAAGTGAACCGAAATTGTTCCAAGGTGAACACTGTATCCTTTAATGTGTGTTTATTTCTGGTACAATGATAACTGTCTCATGTCAATGTGCCAATGTGCAACCTTGAACCATACATGTGTTATGCTCAAATTACTTGATTTATTAGAACTACTAGAGTATCTTAGAACCTTACTGGGTTGTTTAGTTCATTCCACGTTTTTGTTTTTCTTAACATGGTTCGAGATCAAGAGTGCTCATGAATAGTACTAAATATGCCAAGGTTGATGGCCACTCCAAGATGTCTCCTTCCTTTCCCCCACAAAATTAAGCAAGATGGAAACTAGTTTGGATGAAGTTTTCTTCTCCTTTTCCTCCTCAATTTCGTCCCCCCCTCTCTCTCTCTCTCTCCCTTGTGGGTTTTTGTTTTCTTTTTTGCAAAACAAGGAATGGAAATGATAAGGTCAACTTAGCCGTTGAAGTCTTTAACTAATAACTCTTGGTTTCAATGATGACACTTGTCAAGTTTTCCCTTAATGTCTATTTTTCATTTGGCTTAATTCTCTCCAATTGCACTAAACTCCTTTTCTCCCACTAAATTCCACACCCACCCCACTAAAAATCACTACAACCTCGCTAATACTGTGAAACTTAACATGTACCAAAGTATGAAAGATAAACTCTTGACACAATCGTTAAGTATTCAAGAAATTAAGGCAAGTGAATGAAACCAAAAGAAAGTATAAATTAACTTATTCCGAAATAAGGAAAATTATAAGAAAAATATAAAAACAAAATTTTCGTGTTCTCACACTCTCTCCCCTTTAAAAGAATTTTGTCCTCGAAATTCTAACCTTTGCTCACAAAACTCTATTCTACAGGGTTTCCTCTACATCTCAAGAGCTTCCCCTCACTCATGCCGCTACCACAAATTTGCCTAGAGGGAAAATCTTAATAATGTAATGGCTAAATTAACATGATAAGAAAGGTCAATGAAGGTATCAAAAGGTGAAAGATGACATAAACTTCAAACTCGTTGAAACGAAGATACGAAACTTGGTTTACTATTCTTGCTAGTTCTTGAACTCATACACTATACGTTGACAAAATCGTCCACAACGTAAGACCTCTCTCATCTTTGCAATTGTACCATTAGACCCGAATTATCCCTCTCTATTCAAAATTTCTTCCTTTCAAACCACAAATGAAGAATTCTCGTTTAAATCCAAGATTAAATTATAGTAATTGATTCATAGATAAGGATTCAACGCCGCTCAACCATAGACATTTAATATTACTAACTAAAACAACAGGCACCAAGCTCACTGTTTCTAACGGTGATGTAATTTGCTACATAAAGTTTGTATAACACATAGTCCAATAGATACAACTATTTCAGACAAAACATCACTAATTGCTAACTTTAACTATTACAGCAATTTCACCATCGCAAAATTCATTTGTTTTGGGACAGTTCCTCACTTGATGTCCAAGTTCGCCGCATCTAAAACATGCACCGGTTTTCAAATAACATAATTCCATATGAATTTTGTTACAGGTTTCACACTTAGCAGCTATGCATCTTTCCTGAAGCGTCCATTCTTTCTTTTCTTCTTCCCTTTATCCTTCATAGCAAGTTCATCTTCACTAATCGCTTTACGTTTCTCTTTAGTATCGCGGAAACTTCTTTCACCCCTTTTAACTTGATTGCTAGAAATGTCTTGAGATGCTACCAAATTAGGCAAATACACTAATTCAAACTTATTCCACACCTCCTCCGGGATCCCTTCTTATATCTTTTTCAGTTCTATGTTGTGAAGACTCGAAAAATTTCTTATTTTTATCGAATATTATAGATTTATTTAAATGTTTATTCACCTGTTTTCCCCAAATAATTTATTTTAATCATTTTAAATCCATTCATATGGAATAGTGTCTTCCTTATGTTTTAACACGTCCCGTTAGCAAATTTAATTTTCGAAGATTTGTTTAAGTGGGAAATAATAAGTACATGTGTTTCGAGGTGATATTCTAATATTCGAGAGTGTAATTATCTTGGGGAAAATTAAGAATGATCAATAGTAAATTAAGAAAAGTTGATTGAGAAATTAAAGGTGAATGAGTTCTAATTAAGTGCATACTGCTCGCGCATCGATAGCTTTCCAAAAGATGCGCTAAAGCAAATTTATTGGAGATTGAGAAAGTAATACTAGACTCATGTGAGGACTCGCAAATTTTCTTATTTTGAATTCCAAATTTTAGCTTATTTAATTATTTATTTGGCCAAATATTTCGAATATTATTTTCTAGCCCTTTTATACCTAAAACATTGAACTATGACTTGCTTATATTTTTAAAGTAACTTGTTTCAAACTTTAATTTTTTGAAACTCATTAAGTGTGAATAGTGACTGCGCGCTTGGATATAAATCGATTCGAGAATACAATAAATTTGGAAAATTGGAGACTTGTACATTTGCCCTAGAGTGGTTGAATTTTAAGTTTAAATACTCAAGTGATAGTTAGTTATACTATCGTTATAAGAATTTTTTGGAGATTTCGCGTTTTCGCACGCACGACTAATTGGAGGACTTTAGAAATTATTTCTAGCCTACTAAGAGTGAATAATATAAGTATGAAAATAAGTGCATTACAGGTTTAGTGTACAAGTGAAACGAACTCGAGGGGAATCGAGCACGAAACGCGCGCGTATGCACACCATTCTTAGTTGACTTTTTGGAGCAATTCTTGTCCACAAACTTATAAGCTTCACAAGGAAGCTTCTTCATCAGCAACGTCACTTCCATTCTTGCTCAAGAACAGCCGGCCACCAAGGAAAGAAACAAACTCCAAAGCTCAACAAATTTCTCCTTCATTTCACCACCAAAAACTTCACCAAATCACACCAAAATTTACCTCCACTTAGCTAAGCACTTGGTGATCATCTTAGGCTACAAAAGGAGCTCACTTTCCACGGTTTTTCTGAGCTTCAAGAGGGCCGAAAATTCTGCCTTGAACATCTAGCAAAGTAAGCGACGATCAAACCTTCAAATCTTGAATTATGGAAGTTCTATTGCACTTATAAGTTCATTTGATCATGTGGGTAGCTCTATTTATGGTGAAAATTGTTGTGTGGGATCTATGAATTCCCACTTTGACTTTTTGGGCTGATTTGATGAGTTTTAATGTTATGAACGTTGGTTTAGGGCTTAAATTAGTAGAACTAAGTGAGTTTACGAAGGAAAGTTTGAAGGGAGCGAAAGGGAGAAAATTTCTGATTCTGCCCTTATGTTGTCTGTGACCTTTAAGGCGAAATTTTGTGGATCTAATGGCTTGGTTATGATGTTTATATGTTGTATGAGATGTGTAGAAAGTTTCGTCGAAAAATTTCATGAATTGGTTGGCCAAATGTTGAAATTTCTTAAGCTAGTAAACCTGGAAAATTTTCACGTCCATACCCTGGCAGTGTTCGTGTTTCGGCCATATCTTTTTGCTCCGAAGTTAAAATCGAGTGCCGTTCGGCACTGGAAACTATATATTCCCAGATTTCCAACGATATAAAATGTACATTCTGATTCCACCTGAGTGATCCGTACCAACCATCTGAATCCGACTGTCCTGTTCCACGTTTTCACAGAGAGCTCTATTTTGAGCAGCGACTTGATGCTCAAATTTGAGCTCGTTGTGGACTGATTTTGAAACTTATTTCTCTAAAAAATTGTAGCCTTATGGACCTAGTATCTAACGCCACTGACCATGCTCAATTCCGAATTGAATTGAGTGAGTTGTGGCCGAAATCCGAAACTGACTCAGAGGTAGAAAACCCTCTTTTGGGCTAGTTAATGCCTTAGCTTTGATTGGGACTTGTTAATTCGAATTTCTTGGTGGTAATCACCTACCAAATTGCACCTTGGATGTTTCATAGACCTTTTCTTCATAAATGAATGATGTTTGAGAAAATTCATTGGCCAAACGTTTGAAAAAAGAAAAAGAAAAACACAAGTGCAAGGCAGATTGCTTTAGAAATTTTGCAAACTTTATCGACTTTGTTCACTAGCTTCGCAAATGCATTTTTCTATGAAATTTGGTAGAGGGATAGCCCTCATATGTTAGTATTCTACTGCCAAATTTGGTACCATTCTGAATCCGTTTTAATGCCCAACTAGAGTCACAAAGTTCCAGCTTTAAATCTGGAAATTGTCCAATGAGCTTCGTTTTTGCACCAATTTTGAGCTGCTATATCTTGGTGCTCAAACTCCGATTCTTATTCTGTTTATGGGATTTTAAACCTTGCTTACAACTATAATTGAGTACCAAATTACAGGGCTAGATAGAAATCTGTGATTTTTGCCGAATTTTCAAAGTTAACTGAAAACCAACCCAAAACTGTCCTAGTAAGCTTAAGGCAGCAACTTTGAACAGAATTTTGAATATCTTCCATTTGAAATCATGGAAAAGTGTCTTCTAGGAATATTTAGTACCTTGGAAGTAGTTTCCAACGGTACCAAGTTTTCCAATTTTGGACCTACGGAGATTGAGTTATGATTTTTCCAAAAGTGCACCTCAAATCTGAAAATTTTCAAACTTGATGGGAATTGAGTTTTCGACACTCTTCCTGATCCCTTGATACTACTTGATCATTTTGAACTTGTTTTCACGAAGAAAATTAGTTTTTCCTTGTGCGTTTAAATACCACCTTTGGACCTTGAACTCGAGCAAGTTAAGACTCATTTTCGTAGGATTTCCTTAGATTGTACAAGTGTGCAATCTTTCTTAATAATTGGGGATTTTGAATGATAGTATGTAATAAATGCCGTTGATTGCTCAGGCATTCAAGAAGACCTTCGAGAGGACCTCACATCGGACGCCTAAGTGCTCGAATCGCACTACTTACTCTCATTGTGATAAGGTGAGTGTCAAGTGCATGTTTACATGAAACTCCTATGAATGTGATACATGCTTTATTTGATATTCTTGACTTAAGATTTGAAAAATGGAGTCGAGTGTGTACTTTATCGCACTCGTTCTCATTTGAAATAAATGGCTCATGTTTGAAATACATGAAATTTTGTCAAATGTTTGGAAATGTCAAATGCTCGAATTACCAAATGTTTGAATTACCAAATGTCGGGAAATATCAAATGTTTGAATGATATGAATTTGTATGCTATGGCTGCATATGTCGTGGAGTGAATCTCCTCAACAAAACACATGTTACATGGGGGACGCCCAAACCCATCGGCCGACCTTGGAACTTGAGCCAGCAAGGGCTTGGTCGGGAACCTTGGGTGAGCCATGAGAATCACATGATAAGTTTGACCTATTGGAGAGATCTCGTTGGCATACTCGTGGAGTATCGCCTTACAAATGTCGCTCGGGCCCGGTGCGGTGTACGGTGGACGGGTGAGAAGTAAGTGGAGATCTACGGATTTGAAATACCGACCCGGTTGACGGAGAGTCATCGCGGGAAGGTATACGAATGAGCTTGGCGAAACAAGTGGAACTTAGCTCCTGAGAGCTACCATATCCTTGAATTGTTTCTGTTTACAATTCATTGAAATTGTTTGTTTCTCGCACTTTATCAATTGACTTATTATTTGGGGTTTGTTACTTGGACTGTGTACTTGCATGTGTGTTTCTTGGTCTCACGAACGTTTTGCTCACCCTTTAGATTTGTTTTCCTTAATAGGAATGTATCGAAATGAAATCTGAGGAATACCCCTTTTGGTTGTATTTTTGTATCAGGGTTTTGAATATGTGACGACCCAACCTTCCCCTAGGGCTCACCCTAGGGTTTGGCGAATCGCCTGCCCAACTCTCGCCAGGACTCACTCACTAGGGTTCGAGAAAGAAAACGTACATCCATTTCTAGTAAATACCGCAACAAGTTCAAACTTAATATATATACATTGATGTACAAATCCAAATGCAAGACTCTACACACCTTAATACTTTAACGTGGTTACAATTCGAGTACAACAAACTCTAGTCAGGTGCTAGCGTGAGTACAACTTCAAAATTTTAAAACAACTAGACTACGCTAGTCTTTATAACTCTCGCGCCACGCTCGTAACCCCTGTAAGGAAAACAAAACTAACGGAGTGAGCTAAAACTCAGTGATGTTCCAAATATCGAATTGTTCATCAAATAACGTAGAAATAGCACAATAGCGAAATAGCGAGCAAAACAAGCCAAGAAAATGAGTAATAACACTTTATATAGCCAACGATAAATATTCCGCATTTCACATATAAGGATATAATTGCTTATATAATGGCTCCACCATAGCTTGATCGATTGGTAGTTGACACTCCGTCAACTTTCAAGTAAGGTAACTAATCCAGTAGAACACCACTTAACTCCAATCTCCGTCCACCGACCAAACCCCTTACCGGACCTGAACTCCAAAATAAACACTGGTAATAATACTCGAGTATACTGATTAGTCGAGAAGGTAGCACTCCACCCGACAACACTAACTACCCAGGGTTCGTTATCTAATCGACCAAACCCTTGCCGGCTCGACTCCATTAACTAGCCACAGGGTTTTTGGAATTCCAGATAAATCACAATTCATATGCACGTATATCATTTAAATGGAAATCAAAGATCGAGAACAAGTCATATTAAGGCAAGTGCGATAAAGTACACGCTTGCCCTCTCAATCCATTCATATAACATGTAAACATCTCATTCAAATATTAAATACAAGTATCAAGTGCAATTAGGTATTTGGAAGCACTCACCAAAAGATGTAGTGCTTTTAGTGATCACGTCCAGGTAGTACTCCTGGCTTGGAGTCCAAATCTACGATAAAATATCGTCTAAGAGATTTGAAAATCGATTAAGGTTCGAAACTTAGACGTTTCGTTTAACGAGAATCAAGAACTGAAATTCATTTGGAGCATATACGTAAACTCTTGCTCGCTATACACACTGTGAAACTTGGTAGAAATTCTACTTTGAACTACCATTTAAATCGAAGGAACGAGGAAAAGATATTTCTATTAGTTGTAAATTTCATTTTTCCAAGGGTACACGTTTTGGCCGAATTTCAACTTATATACCTCCACAAAAGGGAACTCGAATAACCTAGGCAAATCGAGTTAGATTCATCCTCAAGGCTTTACTCAAGGCGAGCGTAATTCTACTTAACCTTCGCGTGCCAATTTGGGCGGCACGCCCTTTGTGTTTACCAAATTTTCAACCATTTATTCAGCCCCACAATACACACAAGTAAGGTTACCACAATAGCCCTTCCATTAGGCTCCAAAATCATCCAAGTACAACACAAGTGAAATAGTACAAGCAAATATCAATTTTGAAGACAAAAGCTAAATGGCAGATTTGGCATCTCGTAGAATTTTAGTCATAACCTGAGCTATGGTTATCGAATCGGTGTGAACATTATACCATTTCGAAGCTAAGACAGGGGGGAACAACTCTCATGAAGGCCACTTAACCTAATTTATAGTTTATCTAAGTCGAAATTGCAATTCCCAGATCCAAACGTTCGTAATCAGTCTAGTTGTCAGCACTGACTTTAACCGGAAATAACTCAGGCTACACAACTCCGTTTGGGGTGTTTTCAGAGGAGTTGGAAAGATAAAACATAGGGCTACAAGTTTTGTGTTTTGGTCAAAAGCTAATTGGATACGACTCAGGGTGAAAAACGCAGCCCAAACTGATGAATTCACAAAACTGTTTACGAATTGCAGCTTGTGGCAGTAAGGGTATTTCGGTCATTTTACATCCTACCATGCTCCAATTGAGTGGAACTTTTACAGGAAGTTATAGAACATCATTTCTTACAATTTTCATGTTTTGAGATAAGCCTAATTCGGCCTCCATCATGGCCGACTAGAACTGGGCAGAACAGGCATCATAGGAGCTCTAATCTGGAATTTGATGAGTTTATGGTGTAAACTTCACTTTTCTAGCTTGAATCACTACTTCACCCTCCTATACAAAATTATAAACACCATATGCCATCTAAAAACAAGATTTATGATTGAAAAATCCCAAAACCCTAACTCAACAATCCAACATAGCATGCCAAACTAACAAATTAACCGTCTCAAGCCAAGAATATAAGATTCTATCCAACTTAAACAAGAATAAGAAAGATAAATGGGAAAGACAGCCATAATACCTCTCCAAGATGCTTGAAAGTGGGAACCAAACACCTTTCTTCCAAAATCTTTTCCACACAAAGCTTGCCAAACACCACAAGGTAAGTTTAATCGGTTTAGGTTTTGAGATTTCACTCAAACAAGAAGGATTCAAGGTTAAAGTGGAACTTTTGTCTCTTGGTTTTTCTCCTCCCTCAAGCTCGGCCAAAAGATGCAGAAATGAAGAAGAAATGAAGTAAAGTTGGTGATAAAAATGAAGGAAATTGGTTGGTCAAACAACCCTTGGATGGTTGCCAAGTGTCGCCTCAAGCTTCAATCTCAAATTTTTCTCTTTTCCTCTCTTTTATTAGTCAATAATTTCGGCTGATTAGAGGAGATATTTAGAGCTAATTTTGTTCAAATAATAACAAGGAGAGTAAGGTAATAAAGTAGTGTTCAAATGGTGCACTCAATCGGTAATGAACGGCACACATCGGTTCGGGCCGTTTTTCCTTATTTCACACGTACTAGGGTTTTAACTTATAATTCACTAACTTATTATTATTATTTCTAATCACACACTTTTTCTTATATAAAACTCACTCTTAACCACCAATCTAGTACACACACCTCACCAAGTGATCACACGGCCAAGATACGTAAAAACCCTAATTTACCCGAACTAGGAACCTAAAAGAAAAGCCCTTGATTCTATGGTTGATTGTAACTATTGAGAAAGTGAATGAGTAGTAAATCTAGTGTAAAATAATAGATTCCAAATAAAAGGGAATTTTTAATAAAATATGAGGGATTTTACACGTCCTCACACTCTCTCCCCCTTAAGAGAATTTCGCCCTCGAAATTCATACCTTTTGTTGTAAACAGGTCTGGATACTTTTCTTGCATGTCTTTCTCTAGCTCCCAGGTTGCTTCCTCCACTTCATGGTGTTTCCATAGAACCTTCACTAATGGAATCTGCTTGTTTCTCAAGTCCTTCACCTTTCTATCCAGTACTCGAATGGGTCGTTTCTCATAGGTTAATGACTCGTCCAGTTCAATATCTTCTGGTGGCAAAATGTGAGTCGGATCCGGATGATACTTCTTAAGCAAAGAAACGTGAAAAACATCATGGATCCGAGACATACTAGCTGGTAACTCCAGTCGATAAGCCACCTTCCCTATTCGCTGGAGTATACTGAAAGGTTCCTATGTATTTCGGTTGCAACTTTTTCCCTTTTCCAGCTTTAAGTTTTCCTTTTAGTGGAGTAATCCTAAGAAACACTTTGTCTCCTATTTCAAACTTCAAATCCTTCCTCCGATGATCGGCATAGCTCTTTTGTCGGATTTGGGCCGTTTGAATCCTTTGACGAATCACCTTTACCCTTTCGTAGGCTTCCTCAACCCATGGTATTGTAGCCGGATCTATGATCTTCCTCTCTCCTATCTCATCCCAATGGATTGGCGATCGACACCTTCATCCATACAATGCTTCATAGGGGGCCATTTGGAGAGATGAGTGGTAAACTATTATTATACGTGAATTCAACCAGGGTTAAGTATTGGCTCCAATTTCCTCCGAATCTACTATACAGGCTCTCAGCATATCCTCAAGAGTTTGAATGGTCCTCTCAGATTGTCCGTCAGTTTGGGGATGATACCGCTGTACTATAGTTCAACTTAGTTCCTAGAGTCTCTTGCAGTTTCTGCCAGAATCGAGAGACAAAGCGGGGGTCTCGATCGAATACAATACTCACTGGTACCCCATGTAGTCTCATCACTTCATCCATATAGAGTTGGGCAAGTTTCTCCAAAGAATATTTCATATTAACTGGTAGAAAGTGTGCGGTCTTAGTTAAGCGGTCTACTATTACCCAGACCGCATCATGCCCTTTTTGAGTTCGTGGTAACCCTGATACGAAATCCATTGTTATATGCTCCCACTTCCATTCAGGGATCTCTAAAGGCTGCAACAGACCCGACGGTTTTTGATGCTCAGCTTTCACTTGTTGGCATGTAAGACACTTTTGTACAAACTGGGCAATCTCCGCCTTCATATTCTCCCACCAATACAGACTTTTGAGATCCTGGTACATTTTACCACTACCTGGATGCACCGTGTACCTAGAACGGTGAGATTTCTTCAAAATCTCCTGTCTCAGTTCTTCATTCTTAGGTACCACAACGCGATTTCGAAACTTTAAAACCCCATCAGGACCTAGGTTGAAATCAGGCAATTCTCCTTTCTTTACTCGTTCCATCCACTTTTGCATCGTTGGGTCTTCCATTTGACCCTCTTTGATCCGATCCAATAGTGTCGATTTTACCTCAATATTCCAAAAAATAACTTTCCGTGGCTCCAAACGAGGGTTCCATTCGCACACATCCTCCAACAAGCTCCACTCTCCTACCATTAAACTTGCTAATTGAGCCTTTCGACTTAGAGCGTCTACTACGACGTTGGCCTTTCCTGGATGGCAATTAATCGTACAATCGTAGTCTTCTAAGAACTCTACCCACCGACGTTGTCTTAGATTCAGCTCCTTCTGGAAAAATAAGTACTTAAGCCTCTTATAATCCGTGTATACCTCAAATGTTACCCCGTATAAATAATGCCGTCATTTCTTCAAAGCAAACACAACAGCTGCAAGCTCTAAGTCACCGGGTTGGATAGTTTTGCTCATAAGATTTTAACTTCCGAGATGTGTAGGCAATCACATTCTTATTCTGCATTAAAACGCACCCTAACCCTTCTCGCGAAGCATCAGTATAAACCGTATAACTATCCTTCTCGTTGGGCAAAGTTAATACTGGAGCCATGGTCAATTGTTTCTTAAGTTCTTGGAAACCACTCTCGCACTTGGCATCCCAATATACTTTCCTTGTTTCTTTGTCAAGTTAGTTAGGGGTCCCACAATTCTCGAGAAATTCTTGATAAACCAGCGGTAGTACCCCGCTAGACCCAAAAACTTCGCACCTCAGTAGGGTTCTCCGACCGTTTCCATTTAGCTACAACTTCCACTTTGGGCCGGGTCTACAGTGAGTCCATCCTTTGAAATTATATGACCTAGGAATGCCATTTCTCCAACCAAAATTCACACTTGCTATATTTAGCAAACAACTGGTGCTCTTTTAGGGTTTGTAATACTATTCTCAAGTGTTGTTCATGCTCTTCTCTTGTCTTTGAATATACCAGAATATCATCAATAAATACCACCACGAACTTGTCCAGATAGGGTTTTAAACACTCGATGCAATTAGATCCATGAATGCCGTTGGGGCAATTGGTTAAACCAAAGGCATTATTGCAAACTCAAAATACCCGTATCGAGTGTTAAAGGCCGTTTTTGGCACATCCTCCTTTCTAATTCTCAATTGGTAATACCCTTGTCGAAGATCCAACTTAGAGAATACCACAACTCCTTGTAATTGATCAAACAACTCATCGATGTGGGGCAAAAGATATTTATTCTTAATAGTTATTGCATTCAAGTCCCGATAATCAATGCATAATCTTAAACTCCCGTCCTTCTTTTTAACAAATAGCACTGGAGCGCTCCACGGTGATTCGCTCTCATGGATGAATCCCCGCTCTAACAGGTCTTGCAATTGAAATTTTAATTTCCTTAAGTTCAGCGGGTGCCATTTGATAAGGGATTTTTGAAATGGGTGCAGTTCCAGGTGCTAGATCCACCTTAAACTCAATTTCTCGTTCGGGTGGCACTGATACCACTCATCTGGGAACACATCCGGATACTCATTGATTACCGGCATATTCTCTAAGTTTTTATCTTTTCTCCTGGGGTGTTAACTAGAAAAGCTAGGTAACCCCGTGCCCCATGATAAGCAATTTCCTAGCCCTTATCCCCGAAATGAGAGCAGATGAGGCTAACATACCCCTCACGTTTAATTTGAGAGTTGCCTCACCTGGTACACAAAACTCGACCACCTTCATCCTACAATCTACCCGAGCATGATAATGAGCTAGCCAATCCATGCCTAGAATAACATCGTACCCCTTAATGGCTAGACTTATAAGGTCAACTACTAACTTTCGCTCACCAACCCATATATCGCAGTTTCTATACACCTCATTCGCAAGTAAAATTTGATTACCTGTAGGTGTTCTTACTTCTAAGTCATATGGTAGCCTTTCAGCTTTCACATCAATTCCAAGCATAAAGGTGGGGCTAACAAAAGAATGGGTGGCACCAGGGTCCTATCAAGATTTTGGCTAAACGATGGAAAACAGGAATCGTACCTTCCACTACCTCCGTCGGCTCAGGTAGCGATTGCTGGTCCAAAGAGTACACTCTGGCTGGCACCCTCGACCTGGTTCCTCCTACATTGGTCGGTTTCGGGTTTGATTTACCAGTCGACTGAGTATCGCTGATTAGTGGGCAATTTGCAATCTGGTGCTCTGTACTCCCACACCTTAAGCACTTTCGAGCTTTTCTCCAACAGTTATCCTCGGTATGGTTTGATTTCCCACAGTATCCACACGATACTCGGGGAGCGGATGTTTGACCTCCCTGGGAAACACCTCTCCCCTGTACTCTGCACTTTGGCCTCCCCTCTGAGTACCTCCCCTCGACGTACCCGTAAATCTTCCACCTCCAGCTCCACGACCGGCTTTAGAGGGTGGCATGTTTCGATCACTCTGTGCCGGCCCCTGATGTCCACCCCCCCCTCTCCGTTTTGCGTGAAAATTTCTTACTTGTGCCCTGGCAATCTCTATTCTTTGGGCCTTCTCCAAAACTTCCGTGAAAGTTTAATTTGGGCCGCCGCTAAGGCCTCCTGTATCTCTACATTGAGCCCCTGCACAAACCTCCTTACCCGCCTTTGCTCCGGCTATCAATTCGGGAGCAAATTTGGATAATTTCGTAAACTGGGTCTCATACTCGGATACACTTAAAGTCCCCTGACGGAGTTTAATGAAATCGTCCTCTCTCTTCTCCTGGACGATAGGTGGGAGATATTTTTCATTAAATTCCCGCACAAAGTTCAACCAAGTCCATGCAGTTCCCTCTCTCTCCCACTTGGCTCTAACTACATTCCACCAAGCCCTGGCTGGACCCTCAAACTGAAAAGTAGCAAATTGCACTTGTCTATCCTCCGCATAGTTTAAAGCGGCAAATATATTGATCATGGTTTCTAACCATCTCTCCGCTCCCTCAGGGTCCGGTCCTCCCAAGAATTTAGGAGGAGAGAACTTTTGGAATCTTTCTAAAGCCCTATCTTGCCCCATTTCAGGATCTCTAGGTTGATTCACTGGGGCTTGACCTTGTTGCTCTACTAAACGAGCAAGGATATTGGTCATCTGTTGAATTGCAGTGGCCACCTGATCCCCCCTTCCGCTCGGGGTCCAGGTTGCGGTCCAACAGTTTCCTCCCTTTCCCCTCTCGGTTCGTGCACTGGTTCTTGTGCCCGTCTACCCCCACGGCCACGATTAGGGCCACGCCCTCGAGTAGCTCCCTGGTCCTGGCTTCTTCTACCTTCCATGGTTCTCAACTAACCAACCAGATGAATATAAACAAGGTAAGGTATGACTCAAATAAGACGTGTTCAAAACATAAACCAAAAGCAAGAAAACACATTCGAAATAAACATTTCCTTTATATACATAGCAAAATAAGTCATATAACAAGTTAGCAAGTACTATACACGTCAACCTAGTCGAGTCAAAAGCTTATACCAGCCAAGGGACATAGAACAAAACAAACCCTATCTACATCCACCTTAACACGTCAAATTCAAAAACAAAAGGGGACGTGTCGACCCACTATGTCCCTAACTACCTCACAAAAACCTCTCAACTCTGAGCTAGACCTAACTAGATGCCGATCCAACTGACTCTGTAGGTGCAACCGGCTCCTCCTCAGGATCCTCCTCAGGGTCACTAGGGGCCGCAGGTCCTTGACCCTCCTCGGCCAAGTCCTGAGCCACATCATCACTAGAGCCCCGCACTCGGTCAGGATACGATCAGTCCGGTCTCTAACATCCTCAACCACCCGTACCAGACGTCCAGAAGTCGCCTGAGCCTGCTCTCGGAAGGCGTTAGTCCGCTCCTGCTCCTCTAGAATCGTAGCCTCAAGCTCTCGGATCCTGGCACTATGTACTCGGAGGGCTGCCTGGAGACGCTCTATCTCCGACTGGCACCTACGATTGGCACTACCCAATCGTCTACGCTCATCGTCTATGGCCAATACGACTCGGTCAGGGTAAGAATAGGTCTTCCAACAGTCGCAACGTCGGATCTTGCGTGCCGGGGACCACCGACACACAGGGCCACCGGGACTCTCCTGGTAGGTCAGTACACGACATACGGGCCCCTCAAGGTGAATCTCGTCGGCAGGTGCAGGCTGAGATGGCCCGGCACCCCCAGCAGCATCTTTACCCTCCATAGCCTACAGTACAAGTAACAGTGCAAAGTAAGCAAATGAAACATAGAAATCGAGACTAACGATCTATTCGCAAGCGTAAAACCCTAGCCTATCATAACCAAACTATAACCAAGGAATATCCAGTATAAATCACTCGATCTACCCAGATCAATTCAAACTTAGGCTCTGATACCACCTGTGACGACCCCACCTCCCCCTAGGGCTCACCCTAGGGTTTGGCGAGTCGCCTGCCCACTCTCGCCAGGACTCACTCACTAGGCTCGAGAAAGAAAACGTACATCCATTTCAAATAAATACCGCAACAAGTTCAAACTTAATATATACACATTGATGTTCAAATCCAGATACAAGACTCTACACACCTTAATACTTTAACGTGGTTACAATTCGAGTACAACAACTCTAGTCAGGTGCTAGCGCGAGTACAACTTCAAAATTTAAAACAACTAGACTACGCTAGTCTTTCTAACTCTCGCGCCACGCTCGTACCCCCTGTAAGGAAAACAAAACTAACGGAGTGAGCTAAAGCTCAGTGAGGTTCCAAATATCAAATTGTTCATCAAATAACGTAGAAATAGCACAATAGCGAAATAGGGTTCAAAACAGTCAAGAAGTGAGTAATCATACTCCATATAGCCAAATAATAACTATTCACATTTCACAATAAGGATACAGTTGCTCATATATCGGCTCCACCATAGCTTGATCGATTGGTAGTTGACACTCCGTCAACTTTAAATGAGGAAACTAGTCCAGTAGAACACCACTTAACTCCAACCTCCGTCCACCGACCAACCCCTTACCGGGCCCGAACTCCACAGTAAACACTGGTGGTAATACTCGAGTAACCGATTAGTCGAGGAGGTAGCACTCCACTCGACGGCACTAACTACCCAGGGTTCGTTATCTAATCGACCAAGCCCTTGCCGGCTCGACTCGATTAACTAGCCGCAGGGTTTCTGGAATTCCAGATAATCACAATTCATATGCACGTATATCATTTAAATGGAACTCAAAGATCGAGAACAAGTCATATTAGGGCAAGTGCGATAAAGTACACGCTTGCCCTCTCAATCCATTCATATAACATGTAAGCATCTCATTCAAGTATTAAATACAAGTATCAAGTGCAATTAGGTATTTGAAAGCACTCACCAAAAGATGTAGTGCTTTTAGTGATCACGTCCAGGTAGTACTCCTGGCTTGGAGTCCAAATCTGCGATAAAATATCGTTTAAGAGTTTTGAAAATCGATTAAGGTTCGAAACTAACGTTTCGTTTAACGAGAATCAAAAAACTGAAATTCATTTGGGCATATACGTAAAACTCTTGCTCGCTATACACACTATGAAATTTGGTAGCAATTCTACGTTAAAATACCATTTAACTTGAAGGAACGAGGAAAAAAAATATTTCTATAGTTAAATTTCATTTTCCAAGGGTACACGTTTCGGCCGAAATCCAACTTATATACCTCCATAAAAGGGAATTCGAATAACCTAGGCAATTAGGGTTAGATTCATCCTCAATTCCTTACTCAAGTCGCGAGTATCGCTACCTAGTCCTTAAGCGAAAACTTGGGCAGCACGCCCTTTGTGTTTACCAATTTTTCCAGCCATTTATGGCTTCTTTCTTTCCTTAATTCAGCCCCACAATAATACAGAAGCAATGATACTAACATAGCCCTTCCAATAAGCTCCAAAATCACCCAAATACAATACAAGTGCATAGTACAAGCAATATCAATTTGAAGACACAAACTGAACGGCAGATTTGATATCCCGTAGCATTTTAGTCATAACTGGAGCTACGTTTATCGAATCAGGGTGAATCTTATACCGTTTCGAAGCTAAGACAGAGGGGTACAACTTTCATGAAGGCATCTTAACCTAATTCATATGTTATCTAGGTCGAATTGCAATTCCCAGATCCAAAAGTTCGTAATCAGTCTAGTTGTCAGCACTGACTTTAACCAGTGATAACTCAGGCTACACAACTCCGTTTGGGGTGTTTTCAGAGGCGTTGGAAAGATAAAACATAGGGCTACAAGTTTTGTGTTTTGGCCAAAAGCTAATTGGATACGAATCAGGGTGAAAAACGCAACCCAAACTGTGAATTCACAAAACTGTTTACGAATGCAGCTTGGGCAGTAAGGGTATTTCGGTCATTTCACTCCTACCGTGCTCCGATTGAGCTGAAATTTTACAGGCAGATATAAAACATCATTTCCTACAACTTTCATGTTTTGAGTTAAGCCTAATTCGGCCTCCATCATGGCCGAATAAAACTGGGCAGAACAGGGCATCATGGAAGTTCTAATCTGGAATTTGATGAGTTTATGGTGTAAACTTCACTTTTCTAGCTTGAATACTACTTCACCTCCTATACAAGATTATAAACACCATATGCCATCTAACAACAAGATTTATGATTGGAAAATCCCAACCCTAACTCAAACAAATCACCATAATTATCAAAACTACTAGAATAGCTATCATTAACCAAGAATCTAAGTTGCTACACAACTTAAGCAAGATTAAGGGAAAAGAAATAGGATGAGCAGCCATACCACCTTACTAAGATGCTTGCAAGAGTTATCCTTCACCTTTCCTTCCCAAACTTGAGCACCCCTAGCTTCCTAAGCTCCTAATTTGGAAGTTAATCGGTTTAGATTTCTTGATTCTTCACTCAAATGAGCTAAACTCAAGATGAAAAATGGAGTTTCTTCCTCTGTTTTTTTCTTCCTCAAGCCACGGTTGGAATGGCAGAAATAAGGGGTAATGGAAGTGATTTTTGGTGATAAATATGAAGGAAATTAGTTGGTCAACAACCATGGGATGGCCGCCACTTGTCACTATGATTTTTCATCTTGAATTTTTTTCTTTTCCTTTCTTTTTCTAGTCAATAATTTCGGCTGGCTCACAAGCTCAATTAGGGCTGATATTTTGGTCCTAATGACAATGAGATTAAGTTAATGAAGTGGTGGTTAAGTGGGGTGTTCAATCGGTAGTGAACGGTACCGGCCGGTTCAAGCCGATTTTTCCTTAAATCGCGTACACTAGGGTTTTAACTTCTAATTCACTAACTTATTATCACTTCTAATCACACATTTAATATCATCTAGAATATACTCTTAATCACTAAATCTAGTATACGCTTCGTACCGATTACTCACACCACGAAAAAAAACGTAAAACCCTAGTTTGTCGTAACGGTGAAAGTAAAACGAAAACCCTTGGTTCTATGATTATTTGTGGCTATTTGGGAAGTGAGTGTGTAGTAAACCTATTGTAAAGTAATAATTTCCAAATTAAAGGGAATTTTAAGAAAAATATATGGGATTTTACGCGTCCTCACAGCACCTATCTCTAAGATGCTCTACAGGATGGTTCTAGTTGAGTTAAATGAATTGAAGTTACAATTGCAAGATTTAGTAGGAAGAAACTATGCAGACTACTGAGACTTGAACGATGTGACCATTAAGAACACATACCCTTTGCCTCACCTAGATGAATTATTTGATCAGTTGTTAGGGGGCCGAGGTATTTTCAAGTTAGATTTGAGGCACCTGTATTAGCATTGTCGAGCGGCGGATATGAGTTCTATTCTTATATACAAATTTTGATAGAATTAGGATAGACGTCTTGATAGAGGATGATACTAGGCACTAGTGAGACTAAGAAGTTATAATTTCTTCTTCAACGAATTTATAAGTGAGTGTATAATGGAAAAGGAATTAGGACCCGGAACTTCTACTTTAAGGAATATGATTCTATATCTTGTTATATGTGTAAGCGATGATAGTAATTTTTATAGGAAGACCCAAAAATAGGACTAAGTATTTGTGTTTAGATTTCTTGTTTATCTCGGCAGAAAATAGTGAGGGTTTATGTTCTTAGGTGACCTGTAAGTAAAAGGATGGAAGAGTTATATGACTATAGTTTCCAAGTGCGATTAGTTACTTATTTTGATCCTTTAATTTTCTTGACAGGACATCATTTGACCTTAAAGAAATTGGTGATATGACAAATTTGGGAGATATGCATAAGGAAATAGACACCCTTCGAATGGAGGTAGAATTTCAAAACAAATTGGCTGACTATTGGGAAGGACGATGGAAACAGGAATATGCGGAGAAAATTAAGCTGTGCACAAGAACATGGAATTGAAAAAGAAATACAAAGAGATCTCAGACGAGGTGCAGGATAAGTTTGAATGGGGACAGTTACCTAGTCAAATAGCACCTCAAGACCTTCCTAATAATCAAGTTAGAAGGGGTGAAGGAAGTTCTCACGATGCTGAAAGGAAGCGTAAAGCAATTAGTGAAAATGAACTCTGATGAAGAACCACCAAGAGCTCAAGTGGCCACTTCAAGAGGCTCGAGTGAAGATGATCTACGTGCGTCATTCATGAACCTTGGACCAATGACTCGAGCAAGGGCAAGAAAGATGCAAGAGACCCTCCAAACATTCCTACAAATCGTTCATGCAAGCATAGGGAGGATTCAGGAGTCTAATCACACAATGGTGAGTCTACTCCAAGTCCATGAGCAAGCCGCGGTTGACTAAAGAGAGCACAGATTGCTTGTTGGGCTTGATTGCCAAGCTAAGAGGCTAGTGTAGGCTTGAGAATAAGGTTGGGCAGCCATGTGGGCCTTAGCTAACCAGCCCTTGTCCACTTGGGGCGAATTAGCACTTTCCAAATTCGTTTATTAGTTCCTTAGTGAGTTAGGTTTAGTATTTGGAGTTAATATCGTTTTCCATTACTAGTAGGATTCCGGTTCATGAAGCCTATAAATAGAAGGCTTGGCCGAGACTTCTTCATTCAATAATCAATAAAGAATTTTCAGTTTTAAGAGCAATTCTCTTAGCTTCGAATAACCTTTGAATGTCTTAGATTTGTTCTAAGTGTTCTTCTTGGCTTATCAAGCAAGAATCACACTTGTTTGTGGCGCCATTCTATCGAAAACCATAAGTTCCTTTAATATTTTGTTGAGTGTTAAGAATTAGTCTTAGTTCTCATCCAAGAAATTCTAAAGGGGTTTAGAATTCCACGCAATCAAACCTTGAAGTCACATGTCTAGATCCTGTTGTTGGATTACGAGTTCGCCAAGCACGATTGGGTTCGTATCATCTGGTAATCAGAGCTACTATACAACTTTCAGATTATATCTTACCTTTTCTTGTTGTGTTTAAGTCATATTTTGTCATTCCAATTCAGTCTTGTGTAAAACGAAAAACAAAAAAAAAATTTTGCATCGTCAATTTGTTCTCTTACGTTGCTGTCCGTATTGTGTCTTGTTCTTGCCAATCTGTTCTTGTTTTGTTACTAACCGAATTGTGTTGTTTGTCGTGTCTTGAAGTCTTGAATTGTGGAGCCAAAAAAAAAAACAGAAATCTAGTCGCTAATCTTGTTGAGCAAATTCGAGTTTCTTGAACAAGAGGGTTGGGAATTTTTTTTGTATCTTGCACTACTATAAGGCTGTTTTACCTTGTTCTTGAGAGTCTTGATTCAAATCTTGAATTGCCAAAAGATCTTGGATGAAATCTTGGAAAACCGTGGCTGGTTCTTGAATTCTTGAAATCACTTAATCTAATTCTTGAATCTTGAAGTAGTCGTGGCTGTTCTTGCTCACAAACATAGCTGAAGTCCTGTCTTGGGGTTGTGACCGAATTGGAAGAAGAAAAGAAAGCAATCTAGTTTGCATCAATACTACAAAAAAAAAAAGAGAAGACGCAAGAAAGAAACAATAAAAAGGAAACCAGATTTGGTCTTACTACCAAAGGAAATAGAATTAGGAAACCTAGTTGACTTGGGTTTGTAAAAGCAAATCCTAGTTCTACTTGGATTCCCAATTTCTGATTAGGCAACTTAAACTACGAGAGGAACCAGCCCATCAGCCGCAACACCTACCCCCAAAAAGTCCAAGAAGCCGTGTCTTACTCTTTCACAAATAGCCAAGTGCAAGATCGGGTAAGTCTATCTAGGATCCACAAACTTCCGCCATTTTGTCTCTTGCTTTGTTGGAGTCGGTTGAGTCTTTTATTGAGTATATATATTCGACTATATTCCTAATATTTGCTTATTGTCATAGCTGATCAGTCCACATCTTGTCTCGTTGTGTTGAGTTTCCAAAATTTGTCTTAGTTGAGTCATTCCTTGTCTCGTTTGTGTTAAGTTCCAAAATCTGATCCGCCATTATTACTTGTCCTAGTTGAGTCAAGTTTCCAAAATCTGTTTTGAGTCCCTATAGCTCATTCCACGGGCCAAGTGACCTTACCCTTGGTAGGCCTTTGAACCACTTATCAAGCTAATCTAACCTCTTCAAAGGTAAAATCAAGTTTTGAGAATACATTTTTTGTGAGCTTATAGACGAGAGTGTGTGATACAAGAGCGCGAGAGTAAACACTAAGGGAGTGAGCGAGGAGATTTTTTTTTTCAAAACTAACCTTTTATTGCAAGAATACCCAAGCATGTCTAACGCGGGAGGAGATAGTCCCCCGGCCTTTGATTTCAAACTCTTTGCCGAATCTCTAAGGGGTGATGTCCGATGGATCATGGACCAAAAATTAGAAATTGTCCATGAACGGCTTGACAAAGTCGAAGCTACCCAAAGCGGATCACGAGGGAATAGGAACCGAAGGAAATCAGTCCAACATGAGTCGGATAGCTCCAATTATTCCGACGATGAGATTGGGCCACACACGAGGAGAACCAACAAGAGCTATAAACTAAGGGGAGAGGCGATCAAAGGAATCAAAATGCAAGTGCCGCCCTTTGAAGGAAAGACCGACCCGGAAGCCTACCTCGAGTGGGAAAAGAAAGTTGAACTCATATTCAATTGCAATAACTACACGGAGGAGCAACAAATGAAACTCGCAGTCATGGCATTCTCTGAGTATGCCATCATTTGGTGGGATCAAATTACCACTAGTCGAAGGCGTAGTGGAGATATTGAGATCACCACTTGGTCCGAATTGAAGGTTCTTATGCGCAAACGCTTTGTTTCTAGTCATTATCATCGTGACTTGTACCACAAGTTACAAAACTTAAGGGAAGGGAACTAAAATGTTGAGAATTACTATAAGGAAATGGAGATAATGATGCTCCGAGCGGACATAGCGGAGGACCGAGAAGCTACCATGGCAAGATTCCTTAGTGGTCTACGAACGGAGATCGTGGATGAGATCGAGATGTACCATTATGTGGAGTTAAAAGATATGCTCAAGAAAGCTTTAAAAGTGGAGCGAAGGTTTAAGAGGAGGGGTCAGCTTAGAACCTTCTCTACCCCTTCACCATCGTATAATCGAGCTAGCACTCCAAGGAAGGAGACCAAGCCGTTTGGGGGCTATGCCACTCCAACCAAACCGAAAGCAATGCCGGTCAAGAAGGAGGGAAAAGTCGTTTCCAAGCCGTCCAACGAACCTCCTAGAACACGAAGTCGAGACACCAAGTGTTAGAGGTATTAAGGGTTTGGTCATATTACGAGTCAATGTCTAAACCAAAGGACAATGATTGTGCTACCAAACAGAGAGGTAATATCCGACGATGAAGCGGTCATGCAACCACCATTGGAGGAGTCCGTTGGATTAGGGCTCGTTGCAAGGAGAGCACTAGCCGCACATGTTAAAGAAGAGGAGATCCAAAGGGAAAACATCTTCTACACCCGATGCCATATAAATGGTAGAGTGTGTAGTTTGGTAATAGACCCTAGGAGCTGCACCAATGTGGCAAGCTCAGTGATGGTCGAGGCGTTAGGACTTCCAACCCGCCAGCACCTCCGACCATATCGTCTGCAAAAGTTAAACAATTGCGGAGACATCCGAATGTCTCAACAGGTACTCATTTCTTTTAAAATTGGTGCTTACGAGGATAAAATATTTTGTGATGTAGTACCTGTGTAGGCTAGCCATATTTTACTTGATAGATCATGGCAATTTGATAGGAGTACTAGCCATGATGGTCGTACCAACATGTACACTTTCCTATATAAAGGAAAGAAGATCACACTTGCATCACTCACACCTAAACAAGTGTATGAGGACCAAATGAAAATTCAACATGAATGTGAGAAAGTTGAGGAGCGAAAAAAAATTGAAAAACATGAAAGAAAAGAAAGGAAAAGATCCGGGCAAAATGAGAGGGAAAAGGCAATAAACGGGGCGGATCATGAGGTAAAACAAGAGGAAAAAATATTGTTGAGTGCAAAAGCCAAAGATGTGAGGAGAGAGCTGCTTGGAGGTCGAACCATGCTCTTATTCTACACCAAGGAGGTATCAAATGATACTAACACATTCGACCCTTCATTGCCTAGTTCTTTTACTAAACTTTTGTAGGAGTATGAAGACTTTTTTCCAGATGATGTGTCCAGTGGATTGCCACCCATAAGGGGTATTGAACACCAAATAGACCTCATACATGGAGCACCCCTGCCTAACTGACCTGCCTATAGAAGCAATCATGAGGAGACCAAGGAGATTCAAAGGCAAGTGAAGGAGCTTCTATGCAAAGGATGGGCAAGAGAGAGCTTAAATCCGTGTGCTCTTCCACTCATCCTTGTGCCAAAGAAGGACGGGTCTTGGAGGATGTGTAGGGATTGCCGAACTATCAATACCATAACGGTAAAGTATTGCCATCCCATTTCGTGACTAGATGACATGTTAGATGAATTACATGGGGCAGTTATATTCACGAAAATTAACCTGAAATTTGGATATCATCAAATTAAAATTAAAGAGGAGGATGAGCGGAAAACTGCATTTAAGACTAAGTACGGGTTATATGAGTGGTTAGTCATGCCTTTTGGCCTTACTGATGCACCAAGTACCTTTATGCGATTAATGAATCATGTCTTGTGTGAGTACTTAGACAAATTTGTAGTAGTATATTTTGATGATATTCTCATTTATAGCACAAGTCTAGAGGAACATTCGCAGCATGTTAAACTTGTGTTAGAAGTACTTCGAAAGGAACGCCTATATGCTAACCTAAAGAAATGTACTTTTTGCACTGACCAATTAGCATTTCTAGGCTTTGTTGTAAGTTCACAGGACATCAAAGTGGATGAAAATAAAATCAAGGCCATCCAAGAATGGCCAAGGTTGACCACCATTGGGGAAGTAAGGAACTTTCATGGACTTGCAAATTTCTATCGCCGCTTTGTGCGCGATTTTAGTTTCATAGCAGCATCTTTGACATCTATAATTAAAAAGGATGTATCGTTCCATTAGGGTGAAGAACAGAAAAAATCCTTTGACTCTCTTAAACACGCACTCACACACGCACCCGTATTATCTCTTCTTGACTTTTCTAAGACATTTGAGATTGAATGTGATGCGTCAGGGATTGGCATAAGAGCAGTGTTGATCCAAGGGGGATGACCAGTTGCTTACTTTAGTGAGAAACTGAATGGTGAAATGTTGAACTATAGCACCTATGACAGAGAGCTGTACGCTTTGATTAGAGCACTTCAAGTGTGGCAATACTACCTTCGACCCAAGGAGTTCGTCATCCACACCGACCACGAATCGCTCAAGTTTCTCAAATCTCAAAACAAGCTGAGTAAGAGGCATGTACGATGGATCTGATTCATAGAGACTTTCTCGTATGTTATAAAATACAAAACTGGTATGTCCAACATAGTCGCTGATGCACTCTCACGAAGGTATACTCTTCTTGCTACCTTAGATGCTAAACTACTTGGTTTTGAGCTTATAAAAAATTTATACTCAACTGACGATGATTTAAGTTGGGGTTCGAAGCATGCAAACACACGGTCCAAGAGAAGTTCTTCATATTCGATGGGTTCTTCTACTACGTAGGCCGACTGTGCATCCCTAAATGCTCAATTCGTCAATTACTAGTTAAAAAATCTCATAATGTAGGACAAATGGGGCATTTTGGGATAGCTAAAACTCTCTCAATCTTGCAGGAGCACTTATACTGGCTAAACAAGAGGTTGCACGGTGCATACAATGTCTTCGCACCAAATTCAAGGTAAATCCACATTGACTCTACGTGCCTTTGCTTATACCTAGTGAACCATGGGTTGATATCTCTATGAATTTTATTCTTGGCTTACCTAGAACCAAAAGAGAACACGATTCCATCTTTGTCATAGTAGATAACTTCTAAAAAATGGCACATTTTATTGCTTGTCACAAAACTGATAATACACCTTAAATTGCTGACCTATTCTTTAAAGAAATAGTCCGCTTGCATGGTATTCCCCGCACTATTGTCTTTGTCCGTAATGTTAAATTTCTGAGCTACTTTTGGAAAACACTTTGGTCTAAATTGGTCACTAAGTTGTTGTTTTCAACTACTAGTCACCCCCAAACCGATGGCCAAACCGAGATAGTTAATAGGACCGTATCTACCATGTTACGTGCCTTAATTAAACGCAACTTGAGAACGTGGGAAGAATGCTTACCTCACATTGAATTTGCTTATAACCGTTCTACCCACTCTACTACTCAATTTTCTCCTTTTGAAGTGGTGTACGGTTTCAACCCGTTAACACCACTAGATCTCATGCCTTTACCTTTGAGTGAACTTGCTAGCCTTGATGGTAAGAAAAAAGCCGAAGTAGTAAAACAACTTCATGAGAAGGCACGGGCAAACATTGAGAAGTGCACGGAGCAATTTTCCAAACATGCAAACAAAGGATGTAGGCAACTATTATTTGAACTTGAAGACTAGGTTTGGCTCCACATGCGCAAGGAACGCTTTCCCGAGAAGCGGCGAAGCAAGCTGATACCTCGTGGAGATGGACCGTTTCAAATCCTTGCCAAAGTCAACGACAACACCTACCAACTTGACCTTCCAGGTGAGTATGGTGTTAGCTCTACTTTCAATGTCGTTGACTTGCTTCCCTTTGATGTAGGTGACGACTTCGATTTGAGAACAAATTCTTCTCAAGAGGAGGGAACTGATGAAGAACCACCAAGAGCTCAAGTGGTCACTTCAAGAGGCTCGAGTGAGGATGATCTACGTGCACCATTCATGAACCTTGGACCAATGACTCGAGCAAGGGCAAGGAAGATGCGAGAGACCCTCCAAGCATTCTTACAAATTGTTCATGCAAGTATAGGGAGGATTCAGGAGTCTAATCACACAATGGTGAGCCTACTCCAAGTCCATAAGGAAGCCGCGATTGACTAAAGAGAGTACGGATTGCTTATTGGGCTTGATTGCCAAACTAAGAGGCTAGTGTAGGCTTGAGAATAAGATTGGGCAGCCATGTGGGCCTTAGTCGACCAGCCCTTGTCCATTTGGGGTGAATTAGCACTTTCCAAATTCGTTTATTAGTTCCTTAGTGAGTTAGGTTTAGTATTTGGAGTTAATATCGTTTTCCATTACTTGTAGGATTCCGGTTCATGAAGCCTATAAATAGAAGGTTTGGCCGAGACTTCTTCATTCAATAATCAATAAAGAATATTTAGTTTTAAGAGCAATTCTCTTAGTTTGGAATAACCTTTGAATATCTTAGATTTGTTCTAAGTGTTCTTCTTGGCTTATCAAGCAAGAGTCATACTTGTTTGTGGCGTCATTCTACCGAAAATCATAAGTTTCTTTAATCGTTTCTTGAGGGTTAAGAATTAGTCTTAGTTCTCATCCAAGGGATTCTAAAGGGGTTTAGCGTTTCACGCAATCAAACATTGAAGTCACGTGTCTAGATCTTGTTGTTGGAATACGAGTTCGCCAAGCACGGTTGGGTTCGTATCAAACTCGCTATGAAGGATAAAGAGAAGGGGAAAAGAAAAAATGGACCCTTCAAGAAGAAATGCATAGCCGCTAAGTGTGAATTATGCAATAAAATTCATACGGGATTATGTCATTCAAAAACTGGTGCGTGTTTCAAATGCGGCCAACTTGGACATCAAGTGAGGAACTGTCTAAGATAAATAATTTCTTGAGGATAAAGTTGCAACAATAGTTAAGATTAGCAACTAGTGATATTTTATTTGATATAGCTGTATTTATTAGACTATGTGTAGTGAAAGATTTATTTATAAGTTGTATTTCTGTTAGAAACAGTGAACTTGATGCCTAATGTTTTGATTAGTGATATTAAATATCTGTGATTGTTTGGAGTTAAATTCCTATCCATGATTCAATTTTTGCACCTTGTTCTTGTATTTGGACAAGAATTCTTTATTTGTGGTTAATAATGACAGATGGCAGTTCGATTAGAGAAGATAGTATGTGGCCAGTATACTGAGTTGATTTCAAGAACCTGCAGAGGTTGTAACCAAGTTTCATAGTTACTATTTTCACTTTTCATTAGGTCTTTAAACTTATATTACCCTGCAACTTTTGATATCTTTGTTAAACTTCCTTAGCATGTTAGCTTAGACTTTACATGGTAAAAATTTTTTTTCTAGGTAAGTTTATGGTAGTACTATGAGTAAGGGAAGACCATTTTAAAATTGGAGAAAATCTTGTAGCATCAAGTTTATGCGAGTAAAGGTGAGAATTTCGAAGACGAAATTCATTTAAGGGGGGAAGGATGTGAGGACTTGTATTTTTATTCTTAATTTAGTCTATTTTAAAATTATTTGCATTGGTGTTATTTATTTTTATTATTTTAGCATGAATTTTACTTAAATTATACTTTTATCGTTTACGCTTCAAAATTTTTCAAAAGTTGCACCGGCGCGACTAATCGGAGATTTGGAGTATTAATTTTAGACCAGTAAGTATGAGTATTTGTAGTGTTAGAGGAACTACCTTGGAGGATTAGTATTTAAGTGTAGCAAACAAGAGGGAAATTGGTAGTGCATGACACTATTGGAGCCACTATTCGAAGTTGACTTTTTTCACCAAACAAAAGGCTAGTTTTCTTCCAACCTTTTCACCACAAATCAAACACTCCAACTCCCTCACTTTCTCTCTCTCTTGGCCGAAAATTGGGAGCTCAAAAGGGAGGAAGAAAATTTCATCGTTTGCTCTTCAATCTTGCTCAAAGATCATCATCCAACCATCAAGACTTTTGGATATTGCTTTAGCTAGAGGAAAGGTGCTATCTTGTGGTGGTTTTGGTAGAAGTATTGCTGAAAGTCTTGACTTCCACTAGGGTTCAGAACTTGAATAGGTAACAAGCTCATCTCCTTTGAATCCTTAAATTTTACAAAGATTAGCAGTGGTTAGTGGTTGATTTGCATGGGTTTGAGACTCTAACCAAAAACCTAAGTTAGAGGACTTGAGGAAACCCTTGTTCTTGCTTTATATCTTAGGTAGTGGTCTTGAGGTGGCCTTTTAGGTAGCGAACTTGAGGCTTCTTCCTTGATTGTTGTTGTTTTTGTGAATTATGGCTTGATATTGGCTTGGTAGTGGAGAGAAAATTGGAAGGAATCTAAGGAAGAGCTGACCGAAATTTGCTGTCTTGTTCCCTTACTTTGATTTTGAATTTGTTGCTCAAATGGCTGCTAAAATGCTTGTTATATGATGTATTGTGGGTGTAAAAATTATCTTTCAAAAATCATTTCAATTGGTTGGGTAAAACTTGAGTTTTGAAGGAAGAAATAAAGCTGGAAAAGTAGCCCAGGTCAGCCGACCAAGGGCTCTTTGATTGTGCATAAATCTTTGTTCAAAAGTCAAAATCAAGTGCCGTTTGTGGCATTTGAAAATATACACCAAGAGCTTTCTAACGGTATAAAATTCCCCTGCTAATTCGTTTTATGAGAACCATAGCGAACCGGCAAAGATGACTAATTTTTCTCACTGGTTTCATCCTAGAAACAAGCCTAGCTGCAGTTTGTGGCTCAATTTCACCTATGTTGCAAAATGAATTTTGTGAGAACCCGAAAATTTTCACATTTTCAAGTATTATTTTATTTCTTTGCCTATATTTTATACTATCCTTTGAAAATATTAAATGTTTTGTACATTTTACAAGTAAGTACAATTTTTAAATCATTTTGCTAGTACAAGTTAGTGTACGTAACTTGAAGTGCATTTGTTCGATGTGGGGCCCGCTAGTGCGATATAATTTTGCCGATTAGGTGATGAAATACTAAGTGATATTATTCTACATGGTGTTAGAAGATAATTAGAGGTTAGTTAGCTACTTGAATCATTGGAGGAGAATAGATAAGCTTAGAAACTTCAAGAGGCCATATGTCATGTTTTGATTGGAAGTGGACTTTGACCAAGAAGATTAACTTTCTTCAAACCAAATTTTTGACCAATTTTCCTCTCATTTTCCCTTGCCTTGGCCGAATTTCATGGAGAGAAAAACAAGGAAAACCTCTTCCATTTCTAGCTTCTAATCTTGGCCAAATCTTGAGTTTTAACCGACCAAATTAAAATCTATTCCATACAAGTGCTAGCTAAGGGAAATTGAAGGCCTTGGTGGAGTTGTTTTGGGAGGAGGAAGTCTAAGCTACCAACTTTCTTTGAGGTTTGAAGGTAAGGTTGCCAAGAACATCCTTTTTGTTTCCAATAGTTGCAAATTAGTGGTCTATGGTGGCTTGCTAACATGATTAATGGATGATTTTGTGGATTAGTGGAGAGTTGGTTAGATTTCTGATTTAGTGTGAATGTTTCTGCCCTAATCTGATCAGTGTTGTTCGGTCAAAACATGAAAGTTGGAGTTAGCTCAAAACATGAATTGGAGTTAGCTCAAAACATGAAAGTTGTAGAGAATTGAGTGTAGATTATGCCTGTAAAATTTCAGCTCAATCGGAGCACTGTATCGTGTGAAATGACTATTTTACCCCTGCTGCCCTGTTTCTGTCCGAGAATGGTAATCAGCCTCTGTAATTGGCTCTTTTGGCTGGGAAGATGAATGCATTAGCTTTTGATGCCTTCTTAAGAGTTGTAGCCTTGTATCTTAGCTTTCATATGGCTTTGGAATCAACTGAATTGGAGTTGTGTGTGCTGAGTTATGATGGAATATTTGGGCCTGGTTTTGGATGGCTGTAAAGCTTCAATTGGTTGCATTTTAAGGGTGTTTGATAGCTTATGGTTTGTATATGAAATTGTGATTGAATGGTATGATTTGTGGTTGGTTGTAGGATGGAAAGTAAGGAAAAACAAGGGGAAATGCTGTCCGTTTATTTTCTTGAACTTGAGTGAATGGAAATGAGGTTTGAAAGGTGATTTTGGAATGCGATTGAACTTCCTTGCTTAGACATTCTTAGTTTCACTTGAGTAGTGTTATGTGAGCCATTTTACTTGCAATTGTACGTTTCCATTTGTACCATAATGTTTGGTTCCAATTGTCGAGTTTCGAACTTCAAATACGTGTTCATTTTCGTTCCGAAACAAAAGGAGTGGCCTAGGGTTTCTCGGCCACAAAACCTAATTTTAACGCGCAAGGTTTTAAAGTGTGAATTCAAGGTATTTAATTACCTTTTTCATATGATTTTTAACCAAGATACTTGTTATACATTAATTCTTTGCAAATGTGTTAGTTTTGAGCCAAAAACACGTTTTACGAAAAATGAGGAAAAACTACTGTTCACTATCCGGCCGTGTAGCCGGCCAAGTTCTGGCCGGATTCTGACGTGGCACTGTTCCAAAATTTCCGATAAAATTTTATAAAACTCTTTTGAGGTTAATTCTATGGTTGGTTTGGGAAAACTTTTAGTTACTCAATTCCTTTGATAAAAATGTACCCTTTTCACTTTCAAAAAAATCATACTTCCCCCTTGTACTCGTTTTATTCGAATTTTCTTTGATTCACTGGACATTTGATGGTTGAGCCATAATATTTTCTCATGATTGTTATTAGGGTTTCTTGGTGACCAAAGTTGATATCCAGAGGGATACTTTGGACGTAATTTTGCTTAATTAGGTGAGTGTTCTATATACGATTTGTTTCTAATGACTATGTGAATTGTCGTGACTATTTGGATCGTTGCTTTGTTATGTGATTGAGGTACGCTATATTTCCATTGACTACGTGGCTTGTTATAGTTGTTTGAACTCTTAAATGTTTCAATGAATACTCAAAACGACTTTTCTAGGCGAGGGTGTACTTTATCGCACTCGACCTAAATGAACGTGAAATTTTCAATGATTGAATGATTAAATGTTACTTGTGCATGAATGTAAGCCTTCGGGCTGAACTGGGCCCTTGCCCTTGGTTATTGGTCGACTCGAGCCAGAAGCGGACTCGGTCGGGCGATTAGTGACCCTGGGTGAATGTGAATGTTTGGTATACTCGAGTATTACCACGTGGTTTGGTGTGGACTGGACAGTGCGCTGGCCAGAATGGGGAGAATCAAATGAACGAATGAATGGCAAGAATGACGGAGGGGTTTTCAAAGTCAAATGAAATTTTTCTCAATGATTGAAGGAATGGATGGTCAATGAACGAACGAACGAATGACTTCATGTATCCTTTTAATGAATGTGTTACTCTCGCTTTATATTGTAAATGTTATCTGGATACTTGTTGTTACCTGCTTATGTCCTTGTTTAATTGCTTAGTTGAGTATATAGAACCTCGCTGGGCTTTTAGCTCATTCCACGCCTTTTGTTTTCCTTAACAGGGGTTGCGAGCAAGGGCGAGAGACCTGTATAGTATAGTTTAGCCTTTTGTATTGTTTTGGCTTTTGATCTCGTTCTAGTGCTTGATTAGGGTTGGAATGTACTAAGAATTTAAAGCTTATGTATACATTTGGGACTGTATATTTTGTTGAGCTTGAGGTGAATGTAATTTTATGGTTCAAGACTGGGTTTCGTTTCCGCTTATTCTCGAGGCTTTATCTTACTTTCTTTGATGTGAGTGAACGAGTTCTGGCGAGAGCTGGGCAGGCGGTCCGCCGAACCCTTTGGTTCGCCTTAGGGTAAGGTGGGGCTGTCACAAATTTTAAGACAATTCCTTCCGGTGATTTTGAGAATTTTGAATCTAGTTTTCAACGCCAAAAACCACGCTAAATTTTGAGTTGTATAACTTTAGTTATGATCAGATTTTGAAACTCTGTCAAGCACTTCAAATCTGCAAATTTTGTGAAACAGGTTCCAAAATTCAGTTTTCTTAAAACCACTGTATCTTGATGTAGAAAGGTCTGAATTTGGTTCTATTTGTTGAAATTGAAACTAGATTTGGAATTCTATTAGTGATATAAATTTCAAGGCTTAATTCCATTGCTATGAATTTTGCCACATTTCCAAACTTTACTGAAATTGCAAGCCTGTTTTGCCCTGTCCTGTCTAGAACAGTGACTTTGAGTTAAATTTTGAATGATTTCGAATTGGATTCTGAGAAAAGTATCTTCTAAAGAGTTTTAGTTCATTGAATCTAGTTTCTAACGGTATAAAGTTTCCAATTTTTTGACTTACGGAATTTGAGATATGATTTTTCCGAGTAGTGTCGCACCAAGCTGAAAATTTTCTGGTTTCAAACAAAGGGCTCTTTTAAGCACTTTAAACCTTCCTTTGAGATTGTTAGTCTGTTTTAAGTTTAATTTCATGGTTGAATACAAGGTCTCTTTGAACTTTAAACCTTCATTTTGAATCTTGGTTTCCAAAGGATTAAACCCCTCTTGATGCGTTTTTCTTGGTTGTTTAACTTTCTTGGTTAATGGCATCTCTTTTCATACTTGAGAAATGGACTTCAACCCCTAGTCTTGTGCCCTTGATTTCCATCAGTTTGAACTTTTAAAAAGGGAGCGTTTTGACTAGAGTAATTCTTGGAGAATTTTACTAGTTTTATACTTGAAAATTGGAACCTTTAGCTTTAACATTTGCTATGAAAATGAGTGGAGTTTCGGATGAGTTCTGACTCCATTAGTTTGGAAAATGTGAACGTTCTTTATACTCTAAAGTTTGAACATGAAATTAGAAGTTTTGAAAGATGAAAACCATCTACCCTTTTTCTGAATTTTCGCGTCGAAAGTAAATACGGTACTTTCTTTTGGAATTGAGATTTACTTACCACGACATGAATCAAAAACGACTTTTGAGTTCTCTTTGAACATTATTTCAATGATTTAGTGAGCAAAGCTCCTTTAATTTGACTCGAACTTGTGACCTTAAACCTTCATTTGTGAATCTCGATTTTCAATGAAATAAACCTTTTTGATGCATTGTTCTAGTTCTAGGCAAACGAACTTTCTTCTTTGTATGCTCAATGACCTAGGGTATCCGTGAGTGATGGTTGGTTAATATTTCTTCAGGTGCTCAAGAGGGATTTGAAAGGAATTCCGGCGAGGAATTTTAAAGGAATTTCTTGTTCACTTGCTTTTGAATTTGGTGAATGTCAAGTGCATGACTTGTTGCATAATACTTGAACTACTTCTTGTTGAATATGTGAATTGGACTTGTCGAGACGAGTGTGTACTTTATCGCACTCGTTCTCTTTTATTTGACTTAATAATTGACCTGCTCGTACTTGACACTTATACTTGTGTTTGATTTGGCGTCGATTTGAGAGCAATCTCATCGACTTATACTTATACTCGTGGGGACACCCAAAACCCATTGGCTAACCTCGTAACTCGAACTGGCAAGAGTTTGGTCGAGAAGCTTGGTGAACCATGGAAAATTATAAAACTTGATCTTTTGCGATCTTGCTTGGTATACTCGAGTAGTATTGCCCTTTCATGCGTGTTTAGTTCCGGATCCGAGAGGGTGATATAGTGGATGGAGGAAGTAAGTGGGGGTTCTACGGACTTGTTACCTGCTTGGTTGACGGAGTGTCAACACTTGGAAATTATGAACCAAGATTTTCGGTGAAGCAGTGTGGATTTAGCTCCTGAGAACTCTTGTATCCTTTATTGATTGTACTTTTAATTTATTTGTGAGTTTACATGAATATTATGGCTCCCTTTTGATTTATATGTTATTATTGCAAGTTGTACTTGTCTGCTTGCCTGTTTTCTTTTTCTTGGCCTCACTGAGCGTTAACTCACCCTAAGTTTATTTTCCTTAACAAGTTTTGGAAGTGGAGGTTGAGGACTTTAGACTTGCGACTTTTTGTGGAAGTTAGTATACTTTTGTATGTTATTGGAGATTCTTAAAGTGTAAATTTTGTTATATTTGGATATTTTGGTTTGTAATTATAAATGGTAGCCTTAGAAGTTGTGACTTGTATATTTGAAGTATCTCTTTAATCCTATGCCTATGGTTGACTTGTGGATTCCTATTAAGTTTTAATGAGTGCGTGAGTCCTGACGAGAGTTAGATAGGCGACCCCCTGAAACCCTAAAATTCGCCCTAAGGAGAAGTGGGGTTGTCATATCATCAGATTCAAGTGGTGGCCACACCTAAATCTCCTCTTTCCTCCTCTCCTTTTATCTCATGAGATTCACGTGATGGCAATGATACTAAAGCTAACCTAACTAGAAAGTAAGACTTGAGGTTTGAAGTGATGCTCTGTGGCAAGGGTCCCACAGCCGATAGCCAATGCAGTGATAAAGGGGCTTCTTGACCTAAGCTTGTCAATAGTTTTCATCTCTGCATTTTTTTTAAAAGTGAAGTTGGAATTCTTGGAAAATCAGGGAACAAAATCAAATTTATCTTCCAAATCTAATAATAAGTAATCTTAAATAATGGTTAATTCCTTCCAACCCATACCGAATCTTTACTTCTACCACAAAAAAAATTTACCGAATCTTTACTGGAATGCCTTGAAAAATTCACAACTCTTTTCTCCTTTTTTTTTAGGTTGAAACAAAGAAATTGTGGCTGCATAAGATGCTGGTTTGCCCGTGCTTTTCAGAAGCTTCTTTCCATGTAGCTTTCTATTAATCGGTGTAGGTTTCTATTGATCATTGACGAGGGCTCAGGTGATGCTCTTACAAAAATATGGCAGCCGTAGGCCTTGGATCTGTCAAAATTTAGTCAAAATTCACTTTTTGCCAAAACGCCGTAGTATAGAAATCAGAAAGAGTTTCTCGCATAGTTATTAAACTCACTTCGGCAAGGAACCAGTAGAGAGATTGAATTAATTGGTCACTAGTTGAACTGGCGGATACTAATTTAATAATTATAAATACAAAATAGTTATTTTAATATATATATAATATGTAATAAAGTTCTTTTAGATGCATTTAATTATTGTGCTTACAAAGATATATAATAAAATATAAATATTAATACAAAATTTAATTTCATTTTATCATACTTTTACATAAATAAATAATATAGTCAACTATAAAACAAAATTGTGTAACTAGTTTTCAAAGATATAGTATTATTTTTATTATTTTATTTTTGTTTAAAGATAAAATAATTTTGTAACTACTTAAATATTATCAGTTTAAAATTTAAAAGGATTAATTTATAATAAAAAGTAAACAAGTTTATTTTAAAAGATTTAGTTATCAAAAAAAAAACTAAACAAGTGATAAAGTCTTATGTATATTTAAATGAAGATCCAATGTACAAATCTTGTTAAATGAATATATACATTTTGCTTAAAAAAAGACCCACAATTATTAAGAAAAGAATCTGGGTCAACTGAAAATTCGGACAAGTTCCGGTTCAACCAATTGATTAAACAAGTTTGATCAGATTTGACTAGGTCAATTCCTTGTGTGATCAATTAGAGACCTAACCCAATCTAAACCCACAGTTATTAAGAAAAAATATTGGTCAATTGAAAAATCGGACGAGATCCAATTGAACCAATTGGTTAAATAGGTTTGATCAGATTTGACTAGGTCAATTCTTTGTGCAATTAAATTAGAGACCCGACCCAATCTAACGTGCTAATTATTGGGCCAACAGGTTCAACCGTTGAGTCAAATTGAGTTTAATAATTGTGGTTTTTCTCAGGTGTAGTTGGGAGCTATAGGAGGGATGAAGTTGGAAATCTGGACCATTTTGAGTTTTCTAAGTCTTTAATGCGTATAATAATGTGGCAAATTCTGGACCACTCAATCTACTAATGGAAATTGGGGTTGTAGACCAAGTCTAACCAAGTTATTGCCATTATGGTTAGTCAATAAGTTCAACAACTGTGTGTGAATAAAATGTGTTTCTCTTCTTCCGAAACTGAATGTCTTAATTGGAAATGAGTTCAAACAAGAAGCTAAAGATGCGAGTCCAAAGCAAATGCTGGAAGTGCTTCTCATAATAACTGGATTTGATTTGAACATGTTATGCAACATCTAAGTTGCATAAAGTATTTTCTATCAAAAATAAAAAGATTTGCATACAGTATTTGGAAAGGAGAAATACTTTATACTTAAAGTCCTTATTTAAGATATTAAAGAATAGCTTGGTAAGAATTCAGATACCAAGGGACAATGTTTCGTTTAATGATCTGATAAAGATTATCGCATCCTTACTCGTAACCAATTAATTTTCAATGAATAAAAAACTTTTTCTCTCTCTAAATGAGAGCCCTCCTCTCTAAAGTAGAGTGTCTTCTCCTCAATGTAGGAGTGTGTCTGAAAGAAAGCCACCTGCCAAATTTTCAAGTTTCAAAATCTCAAACACAACGAAAACAAAATCTCAAACTCCAAGAATGTCCAAAACATAGATCTTCGTTTTCCTTGAACCAGTAACACCCGAAGCATTAAACCCTGCGTTTTCTTAGTTCATCAATAGTTTGTTAGTTAGTATCCTCTTTCAGACCCACAACTAGAGTATCTTTGGCTTTTCTTATCACTTAGGTCTTTGTATACAAGCTATTCCTAGAGGCAAAGCTCATGTGCACATCAGCTCCGACGCATACTTTTCCGAAGTTTGAAATGAGGGGGAAATCCTACTTTGGGTGTTTTTTGTTACATCTTTGCAAAGTATAATCTTTGAAATGAGGAGGAAGCTTTGGCTATTACGATGCAAAGATTCGATCTATCTGAAAAGGAGATTGAAGGGATAGATCTGAGCACTGAAGATGTGAAACAAAGTTGGCAAGACTATACAAGGAGCTTAGTAGGAAGAATAATAGGAGAAAAGATAGCAAACTTCACTGGAGTTAAAAATTTCACAAATCATGCTTGGGGGAGCCATGGATACTAGATAACCAAATTCTGGTAATTTGAGAATGGTGCGCAGGCTTTGAAAGGAACAATGAATGTTTCAGATTCTCGCCCCTTTAAATCCAAATTTGGAAAATGCCAGTTCATTGGATGAGTAGTACAGCGGGGAAAAAGATAAGTGGCATGTTCAGGAGGGTAAAGGAGGTTATTATCCCACCAAGTGGCGGGAAAGAGGGAAGACATATGAAAATCTTTGCGGAAGTGGATTTGCTATAATCACTGTGATGTTGAATGGGGAAATGGTTTGGGTAGAATTTAAATATGAGAGATGTCCAGACTTCTATTACAAGTGTGGAATAATAGGGCATGGGGACAAGGTTTGCACATTAGAAAATAGCTCAAATCAACCCTACAGAGAAGCTCAATTTGGGCCTTGGATGTGAGTAGGAAATATAATGTTGTCTCCACTCTGAGGAGAAACTGGAAGGGAGCTAGTAATTAAAAATTAGCAGAGACTGGTGAGGGAGAACAATGGGGGGTAAAATAGATAGAAAGAATAATGGAAACAAAAGAACAGAAAGAAGGAATGAGGGTAACAGAAGGAGGGGATGAGGGGATTGGGAAGAGAAGGGAGCAAATGAGGGAGAGTGAAGAAAATAAGTGGGAGGAAATTTTGGGAAGTCACACTATAAGGGTGGGTGAGAGGGGAGGAAGAAGAGAGATGAAAAATGGACAACATGAAAAGGAAGATGCAAAGGGACTAAAACCAGAAACGATGGAAGTTGGAGAACAAAAAGGGATGAGGATGACTTAGATGGAAGTTGATATGAAAAAAATTGAGACTGACGAAGAAAACTACCAACAACCAGCTGAAGGGACAAAGATATAGGTGGGTCAATTGGGAGAAAATTCAGGCTAGAAGACACAAGAAATTAGCTTAGCACAAGAGGAAAAAAGAAAGCAACAAAAAACCTTCACAAAATGAAAAGAACTCCACTGCAGGATGGTAGAACAAGTAACCAGGTTTCACAACAAGGGGGAAAAAGGAAGAAGTTAGACGAAGATGAAGAGGGAGAACCAATGGAGGAAGATGGATAGGAGGAACCAAAATAGAAGTTACTTAGAATGGAGAATCAGAGAATCAATGCAAAAGGGGAATTGGAGGCTACCCCGATAGTGCCTCCATAGTATAAATGAAGGTTATGGTGTAAAATTGTTGAGGTGTGGGAAACCCGTTGACGATTCCCCAACTAAAGGAGGTGATAAATCTCCACTTTCCAACCATGGTGTTCTTGTGTGAAATGAAAACCAGAAAAATGTCATGGAAAAGGTACAGAGACAAATAAAATTCAAATAGTATTATGTGGTTAACTCGACTGGAAAAGTTGGTGGCCTAGCCCTTTTGTGGAAGGATGAGGTTAATGTTGAGAGTATAAAGATGAAAGTTTCTTTATTGATGCAAAAATAAGGGATTAGGAATCTAAGGGTGAGTGGTGGTTAGTGGGGATGTATGCTAGTATGGATGAAAATATCAAGAAAGAGAAATGGAATGAAATAGAACAAAAAAAGAGGGAGTGGGGGAACAATTGGATCATAGTGGGAGACTTTAATGATATAACTTCTAGGGAAGAAAAATGGGGAGGAATAGAGTTGACAGTAGCTTTATAGAGTTCAACAAGTTCATTAGGAAGAATGAATTAGTGGATATATGCCATGAAGGGAAACCTTGGACTTAGTGTAACTATTGGAAGGGTGAGGGGGAAGTAAAGGAGAGGTTAGATAGATGTTTAGATAGTGTGGGTTGGTGTCAGCAGTTTGCGAAAGCAATATGAATTCACCAGGAGAATGAGGCCTCGAATCACAACATTCTCATTTTGGACACAAACCCCAACGAGAGGAAGCCAAAGAGGAGATTCTACTTGATCAGAGATGGGCAAGAAATGAGAGGACCAAAGCAATAATAGGAACAAAAAAGGGGGAAAGAACAAAAGGGGTCAAGAATGTTCAAGGTTACAAAAAAGGATAAAAGAATGTATGATCAGAGATGGGCAAGAAATGAGAGGACCAAAGCAATAATAGGAACAAAAAAGGGGGAAAGAACAAAAGGGGTCAAGAATGTTCAAGGTTACCAAAAAAGATAAAAGAATGTAGAATGGCTCTGCTGGAATGGAATAGAAGGGAAAGAAGAAACTCTGGGGAGAAGATCAGACAAATAAAAGAAAACTTGCAACAGCTCAAGGAATCTAACAAACAGGGGAAAAAAGGCTTGATAGCAGAAATGAAGATGCAACTGAGTAAGGCATATAGAGAGGAAGAATTATACTAGAGCCAGAAAGTAAGGACCAAATGGTTACAACACGGAGACAAAAATACAGCTTTCTTTCATGCTAGTGTTATGGCCACAAGGAAAAATAACAAAATAACCAATTTACAAAGATCAAATGGAGAATGGTACAAATCTGAACAAGAAGTGGTGGAAGAAATAAGGAAATACCACGAGTAGTTGTTCAACACGGCAAACTCTGAGCAAGTAGAGGAACCAACACAAGGTTTTCCCATTACTATCTCAAGACAAATGAATGAGTAGCTGATCAAGCCAATGGAAGAAAAGGATGCACCCAAACAAAGCCCCTGGTACGGATGGTACGACCCCTTTGTTTTTTCAAAAATACTGGCATATTGTCTATTTGGATGTGGTCAGTGCTGTGTCCAGTTTTTTCCACAGTAGGAACATGCTCAAAGCTGTAAATGAAACCATTATAACCTTGATCCCTAAAGTGAAAAATCCCTTAAACTTAACACAATTTAGGTCTATAAGCCTTTGCAACACCTTGTACAAAATCATTTCAAAAGTGCTAGCTAATAGGTAAAAACTGTTTTAAATAGTTGTATTAGTGAGTCTCAATGATACGAGCAGTGGGACCATCACTAGCTCGTGCCAAGATGCTTGAGGGTTTTTTTACAATTCAATCCATGATGTTCAAGACTATGTTGAAATACATGAAGTCGTGAAGAGGATGGAGCACTAGCTATTTGATCTTCATGTTTTTAGTTTCTTTTGTTTTGTTTGATTTTTCTTGTTTAGTTGGTTAGGTAGTTATTATTATGAATATATATGGCCAGCTATGTGAGCTATTTAAGCCATTTAAAAGTAGTTAGGGAAATAAGTGACTAAATTCTTATCCAAATTAGATTAGTCTGAGTGGTTTAGTTTTTAGCTATAAATAAGCCTTTTCTATTCCATTGTAAGACAGTTATGAGATAAATAAAAATTGAGAGTTTTTCTCTTTCTTATTACTTAGGAACTGTGAGGACTCATGTTTTCATTCTTACTATAGTCTATTTTATATTTATTTTACCCTAGTGTTATTTAATTTTGCTATTTTGCATGAATTTTCTCGAATTAAGCTTTTATAGCGCGCACGTCGAAAGTTTCTTGAAGGTCGCACCTGCGCGACTAATTGGAGATTCCGAGGATTTAATACTAGATTAGTAAGTATGAGTAATTAAAATGTTAGAGTAAGTACCTTGGAGGATTAGTGCATAAGTGTATCAAACAAAAGAGGAAGTGGTAGTGCACGACACTATTTCGCACTATTGAGGGTTAACTTTTGTGCACACTTTATGGCTATCTTTTTCATTCTTTCCCTCCAAGAAATCCAACCACAAAACCCTCACTCTCTCTCTCCTCACTCTCGGCCGACCAAAGGAAAAGAAAAGGGAAGAGAAAGGCTTCAACTTCTTGCTCCAAGTTTGCTTGATTCACTCCATCCAACTCACAATCCCTTGGATTTTTGCTCCAACTAGAAGAAAGGTGAAAGCTTGAGGTGTTGCTTGGTGATTTTACTAGGGTTTAAATCTGGTTTTCATCTAGGGTTTAAAGGGTAATCACTTCATCTCCATAACCTTTCAAATTTTACTAAGATTGACGGTTAGATTTCATGGGTTTGAAAACCCTAATGAAGTTTATAGGCTAGCGGAGTTGAGGAAACATTTATCTTACTTTAAATCCTAAGCTAGATGTCTTGAGGAGGCCTGTAGGTAGCTGAATTGAGGCTATATTGCTTGATTGTTGTTGTTTATGTGATGAATGAGATGATTTTGGCTTGAAAAGATGAGAGAAAGTTGGAAGAAACCATGAGAGTGAGCTGGCCGAATTTCTGTTCTAGTTGTCCTGCTTTTAATTCTAAATTTTGTTGCTTATTTGGCTGTTAAATTAATGGATACATGTTTTATTATGTGTGTAGAAAGTGTCTTTCGAAAATCATCTCAAATGGTTGTGCGAAACTTGAGTTTTGGAAAAGTTCAAAATCTGGAAATTCGCTAACAGGGTAGCTAACCAGTGGTTCTTTGTCTGAACCTAACTCTTTGTACAAAAGTCAAAATTGAGTGCCGTTTGTGGCATTCCAAACTAGACATTCAGAACTTTCAAATGGTATAAGAATCCCCTTCTAGTTTGTTTTGAGTAAACCGTAGCGAATCGGCAAAGTAGACTGTTCTGTTCTGCCTATCTGTCTGAGAGAAACTGGGAAGCTGCATTTTTTGGCTCAATTTTGTCTTGCTTGTGAAAGGATTTTTAAAATGATGTCTTCTAATGAAATGTATCATTTTGAACCTAGTTTCTAACGCCATAAACCATTCTCAATTTGGACTTGTATAGAGTTAGATATGGTCTGATTTCAAAACTGTGCTTAAGCTGGAAACTGGAAAATCTTATGAACAGGTTGCCAAAACCAGTCAACTTCAAACTATTATATCTTGTTGTTCAAAAATCTGAATTTAGTTCTGCTTGTCATGTTTGAAAATTTACTTGAAATACTTTTTTGTAAATTTCAGAGGCTGATTCAATTCCTGTGAATTTTTCCGAATTTTCAAACTTTGCTGAAAAACAAGAACTGGTTCTGTCCTGTCTTCATGAAACAGAAACTTTGAGCTAAGATTTGAATGGCTTCTAGTTAGAATCTGGGAAAAGTGTCTTCTAGAAAGTTTTAGTACTATGAATTTAGTTTCCAACGGTGTAAAGTTTCTAATTTTTGGACTTATCAAACTCAAGATCTGATTTTCCAAGTTTTGTCGCGTAAAGCTGAAATTTTCTGATTTCTTAAGAACCAAACTTTTAAGAACATTCAACTTCCTTTTGAGATTGATGGTTCATTTTAAACTCGATTTCATGGAGGATACAAGTTTCCCTTATACTTGATGTTTCCTTGGATTTAAATGAGAAACCTTAATGTTCTTTATTATGCTTAATTATTGACCTAGAACTTGATTTCTTATGGTTCCATTCTTACTTTTGAACTTTGAATTCGAAAAGGTTTGATTAAAGGCTATAACGATTCGCTTTATTCTTTAGTATACATTTGAAAGTTATATACCAATCTCTTGTTTCTTCACTTCTTAAGTGCTAAAACCCTAAGGTTTTGTTTTTCACTTTCATATAAACTTGTTGGTTCTTATCTCAAGACTCGAGGGTAATCAAGGGTGTCGCACGTAACAGTAAGTGTTCCCTGCATGTGTGTTTGACTTGAATAGCTTTACTACAGGTTTACTTCATATTTCTTGTGTGTTTAAGTGTTAAGTGCTCCCTATAATTGCTCCTATGTAATTTTCCACCATTTTAAGGCGAGTGTGTACTTTATCGCACTCATCCTACTAAAATAACAAATTTCTACCGTTTAACCGTGAATTTCTACCGTTTATCGGTTTATTTGATTATTTGCGCATGTTGTAAGCTTTTAGCTGAACTGGACCCTGCCCTTGGTTGCTAACCTGCTCGAGTTAGGACTGAACTCGGTCGGGTAGATTGGAATCCTGGGCCATCATTTCGGTATACTTGAGCATTACCACTGGAGGAATAAGGTGATGGTCAGACAACCGAGGGAATCATTGGAGTTATAAGGTGAATCTGCCATTGGTTGCTAACTTGCTCGAGTTAGGACTGAACTCGGTCGGGTAGGTTGGAATCCTGGGCCATCATTTTGGTATACTCGAATATTACCACTGGAGGAATAAGGCGATGGTCAGGCAACTGAGGGAATCATTGGAGTTATAAGGTGAATCTGCCCTTGGTTGCTAACTTGCTTGAGTTAGGACTAAACTTGGTCGGGTAGGTTGGAATCCTGGGCCATCATTTTGGTATACTCGAGTATTACTACTGGAGGAATAAGGTGATGGTCAGACAACCGAGGGAATCATTGGAGTTATAAGGTGAATCTGACTGAATGGTTTCACATGAACACCGTATGTGACAGCCCCACCTTCCCCTAAGGCGAACCAAAGGGTTCGGCGGACCGCCTGCCCAGCTCTCGCCAGGACTCGCTCACTCACATCAAAGAAAGTAAGATAAAGCCTCGGGAATAAGCGGAAACAAAACCCAGCCTTGAACCATAAAATTACATTCACCTCAAGCTCAACCAATTATACAGTCCCAAACGTATACATAAACTCCGTATTTCCCCAATATACTCAACCTTATCCAAGCACTAGAACGAAAGCAAAAGTCAAACAAAATAATTCAAATCAAAAACTAGGCTATTCTATTCTATACATGCCTCTCGCCCATGCTCGCAACCCCTGTAAGGAAAACAAAAGGCGTGGAATGAGCTAAAAACCCAGCGAGGTTCTATATACTCAACTAAGCAATTAAACAAGGACATTAGCACGTAACAACAAGTAATCCAGATAACATTTACGATATAAAGCAAAAGTAACACATTCATTAAAAGGATACATGGAGTCATTCGTTCGTTCGTTCATCGACCATCCATTCCTTCAATCATTTAGAAAATTTCATTCGACTTTGAAAACCCCTCCATCATTCTTGCCATTCATTCGTTCATTTGATTCTCCCCGTTCTGGCCAGCGCACTGTCCAGTCCACACCAAACTACGTGGTAATACTCGAGTATACCAAACATTCACATTCACCCAGGGTCACTAATCGCTCGACCGAGTCCGCTTCTGGCTCGAGTTGACCAGGAACCAAGGGCAAGGGCCCAGTTCAGCCCGAAGGCTTACATTCATGCACAAGTAACGTTTAATCATTCAATCATTGAAAATTTCACGTTCATTTAGGTCGAGTGCGATAAAGTACACACTCGCCTAGAAAAATTCATTTTTAGCAATCATTGGGAACATTAACATTTAATCAAGAATCACACTAGTCACACAGTCAATGGAAACATAACGTACATCAATTTCTTATTAAAGTAACAATTCAGATAGTCACATCGAGTCACATAGTCATTAGAAACAAAACGTATATAGAACACTCACCTAAATAAGCAAAACAACGTCTAACGTATCCCTCCGGGTATCACTCTTGGTCACCAAGAAACCCTAAGAGTAATCAAGAGAATACATTATGGTTCCATCATCAAAATATCTAGGTAAATCAAAGAAAATCCGAATAAAACGAGTACAAGGTGGAAAAATGATTTTGGAAGTGAAAAGAGTACATTTTGATCAAAGCACATGAGTAACTAAAAGTTTTCCAAATCAAACATAAAACTAAATTCAAAAGGGTTTAGAACATTTCATCGGAAAAATTTGGAACAGTGCCATGTCAGAATCCGGCCAGAAATTGGCCGGATATCCGGCCGGATTCAAGGCAGAAAGCAATCCTATTTTTTTTTCTTCTTCCCCTGTCAATCCGGCCAGCAATCCGGCCAAGAGTTGGCCGGATATGCGGCCGGATAGTGAACAGTAACTTTTTCTCTTTTTTCGTAAAACATGTATTTGGCTCAAAACCAATACATATGCAAAGAAATAATGTATAACAGGTACCTTGGTTAAAATCGTATGAAAAAGGAAGACAAAATACCTTAAATTCACATCAAAATCTCACTTGTTAAAGTCGGTTTTCATGGCAGGGAAACCCTATGCCACTCTTGTTTGTTTTGGGAGGAAAATGAATAGGTATTTGAAGTTCAAACTCGACATTTGAAACTAAAGTATCATGGTTAAAACGGAATTGTATAAGTGCAAGTAAAATCCCTTTAAAGTGGAACTAAGTATGTCTAAGCAAGGAAGTTCAATCGCATTCCAAAATCACATTTCAAACCTCATTTCCATTCACTCAAGTTCAAGAAAATAAACGGACAGCATTTCCCTTTGTTTTTCCTTACTTTTCCATACTACAACCAACCACAAATCTCAAAATTTTTAACCACAATTGCATACACAAACTATAAGCTATCAAACACCCTTAATATACAACCAATTGAAGCTTCACAACCATCCACAATAAAACCCCCAAATTGGAAACCCTAATCATGCTAAATTGGAAACCCTAAAACCGAAATTGTGCATACCAAGCTGAAATTTCTTTAGGCAATTGAATTTAACACCCAATCACTAGATATTTCTCAAATCAAAGCTACTAAAACATGGCCAACCATTAATCATCAAATATGGGCAGAAAAATTCACCAAAAACTGAAAATCAACATATCACCACTTATAACCTAGAAATATTACATAAAACTACTCAAGTGGCCACCACAAGCCACCAAATTCCATCTATTAAAAGAAAAGAGGGGTGTTCTTAGCAACTTACCTTCAAACCTCAAAGAAAGTGGTAGCTTAGTCCTTCCCCTCCAAAACAACTCCACCAAAACCTTTAGCCTTCCTTAGCAATCACTTGTATGGAGTAGTTTCTAATTTGGTTGGCTAAATCACAAGATTCAAGTAAGTTTGGAAGCTAGAAATTGAAGAACTCTCCTTGTTTTTTCTCTTCATGAAGTTCGGCCAAGAGGATGAAAATGGAAGGGAAATTGAGTCAAAATTTGATTTGAAAAAGTAAATGTCTTGGGTCCAAAAGTCCAACCACCAATGAAAACATGACATGTGGCCTCTTGAAGTTTCTAAGCTTATCTTCTACCTTCCAATGATTAGTCTACCTAATTACCCTCTAATCATCTCCTAGCACCTTGGAAAATAATGTCACTTAATAGTTCAGCACCTAATCGGCAAAATTATATCGCACTAGCGGGCCCCACATCTAACAAATGCAGTTCAAGTTACGTATACTAACTTATACTAGGAGAACGATTTTAAAAAAAATTGTACTGGCTTGTAAAATGTATAAAACATTTAATATTTTCAAAGGACAGTATAAAATATAGGCAAAGAAATAAAATAATACTTGAAAAATGTGAAAATTTCGGGTTCTCACACCGTATCCTTTTAATGTGTGTTTATTTCTGTAAAATGATAAATGTCTCATTTTAATATGCCAATGTGAAACCTTGAACCACATTTGCATTATGCTTAATTTACTTATTTTATTAGAACTGCTTGTGTGTTTTGGAACCTCACTGGGGTGTTTAGTTCATTCCACTCCTTTGTTTTCCTTAATAGGGTTCAAGGCCGAGAGTACTCACGAATAGTACTAAATTGTTTTCTTTTGGAGACTTTAAGTTGTATTGTAATAAATTACTGTAGTACATATGTGACAGCCCCACCTTACCCTAAGACGAACCAAAGGGTTCGGCGGACCGCCTGCCCAGCTCTCGCCAGGACTCGTTCACTCTCTCCGAACAAAATAAGATAAACCTCGAGGAGAAAGAAATTTTAAATCCCAAAATGGAAACATGTATTTACATTCATTCCAATCTTACACAAATATACAGTCCCAAATAACAAAAGCTATACATTCTCAAAACAATCCACCCCTAACCAAGCACTAGAGCGAGAATAAAAGCCAAAACAAAATAATTCGAAACAAAACTAGGCTATTCTATTCTATACAGATCTCTCGCCCATACTTGCAACCCCTGTAAGGAAAACAAAAGGCGTGGTATGAGCTAAAAGCCCAGCGAGGTTCTATATACTCAAACAAATAATTAGGCAAGGACGTTTATCAGCAATTAGCAAGTAATTTAGAAAACATTTACAAAATGAAAGCGATAGTAACACATTCATTAAAAGGATACATGCTCACGAGGAGCTATTCGTTCGTTCGTTCATTCATGCGCCTAATATTGTCCTTATTTCTCCGATCATTAAAACATTGTTTGTAAGTGAAAACTCCTTCATTTTCTTGTCGTTCGTTCATTCATTTCATTCCCCACGCTCCGCCAACGTCGTGGTCATACTCGAGTATACCAACATTCACCCAGGGTCACTAATCGCCCGACCGAGTCCGCTTCTGGCTCGAGTCGACCAGTAACAAAGGGCAAGGGCCCAGTTCAGCCAGAAGGCTTACATTCATGCACAAGTAACATTTAATCATTCAATCATTGAAAGTTCACGTTCATTTAGGTCGAGTGCGATAAAGTACACACTCGCCTAGCAAAAATCATTTTGGAAACATAACATACCTCAATCACGTATTAAAGCAACAATCCAAATAGTCACAATAGTTCACATAGTCATTAGAAACAAAGCGTATATAGAACACTCACCTAAACAAGCAAAATAACGTCCAAAGTATTCCTTCCGGATAACACCTTAGTCACCAAGAAACCCTAAAATAATCATGAGAAAGTAGCATAGTTCAACCATCAAAATGTTTGATAAATCAAAGAAAATCCGAATAACTAGTACAATGTATAAGTATGATTTTGGAAGTTAAAAGAGTGCATTTAGTCCAAAATACATGAGTAAAATAGTTGTAAAACTTATATCTGCTCTTAAAATTTGAAATCGCCATTTGAGTGCAAATTTGGGCAGCACGCCCTTTGTGTTTACCAAATTTCCAGCCATTTATGGCTTCATTATTTTCCTCAATCAGCCCCCAAAATCACATACAAATAATCTCATTACAATAGCCGTTAAAAAGGCTAAAAGTCATTCAATTACAAAACCAAACTAGAAAAGGGATCAGGATTAAGGTTTAAGACAAGGAACAAAATGACAGGTTTGACATCTTTTAGCGTATTGGTCACAACCAAAGCTACACCTATCGGATTGAGGTAAACTTTATACCGTTTCGAAGCTAAGACATAGCTCTACAATTCTTATGAAGACACTGCAACCCAGTTCTCAACGTAACCTAGTCAAATTTACCCAAACAGACCCAGATATTCCAGTTCAAAGCTCACTGTGAAATTCAACTAGCAGTCCTGATTTATTCAATCATATCTCAGCACACACAACTCCGATTCAGTTGATTCCAAAGCCATTCGAAAGTAAGATACAAGGCTACAATTCTTAAGAAGGCATCAAAAGCTAATTCATTCATCTTCCCAGCCAAAAGAGCCAATTACAGATGCTGATTATCATTCTCGGACAGAAACAGGGAAGCAGGGGTAAAATAGTCATTTCACAGGATACAGTGCTCCGATTGAGCTGAAATTTTACAGGCTTAATCTACATTCAATTCTATACAACTTTTATGTTTTGAGTTAAGTCCAATTCGGCCTCCATCATGGCCGAACAACACTGATCAGAATAGGGCAGAAAAATTCACTATAAACTAAAATCCACATATCACTACTCATAACCAAGAAATAATGCACAAAACCCCCAAAGTGGCAACCACAAGCCACTAATTTCCATCTATTAGAAGCAAAGAGGGGTGTTCTTAGCAAATTTACCTTAGAACCTCAAGGAAAGTGGTAGCTTAGTCTTTCTCCTCCAAAACAACTCCACCAAAGCCTTTAGTTTTCCTTAGTAATCACTTGTATGGAGTAGTTTCTAATTTGGTTGGCTAAAACTCAAGATTCAAGTGAGTTTGGAAGCTAGAAATGGAAGAGCTCTCTCTTGTTTTTCTTCACCAAAGGGCTGGCCAAGAGGGTACAAAAATGAGGAAATTTGGGTCAAAATTTGGTTTTAGTAAAGGTGAAAAGAACTTGGTCAAGTCCAACCGCCAATCGGATCGCGACACGTGGCCTCTTGAATGTTCCAAGCTTATCTTCTCTCTTCCAAAGCTTAGTCTACCTAATTAACCTCTAATCATCTCCTAGCACCTTGGAAAATAATGTCACTTAATACTTCATCACTTAATCGGCAAAATTATATCGCACTAGTGGGCCCCACATCGAACAAATGCACTTCAAGTTACGTACACTAACTTATACTAGGAAAATGATTTAAAAATTGTACTTACTTGTAAAATGTACAAAACATTTAATATTTTCAAAGGATAGTATAAAATATAGGCAAAGAAATAAAATAATACTTGAAAATGTGAAAATTTTCGGGTTCTCACAACATATTCTTTTGGGTTGTATTTAAGTTTGAAGGTTAACTAATATTAAGTATTAATTTTTTGGAGTACTTTAAATGTATATTGAAAATATTTAAAATATTTCTAGTTTTTGAATTATGGATTGTAGTGAGCCCCGACGAGAGTTGGGCAGACAGTTCGTTGACCCCTCTGGTTCGCCTTTGAGGAAAGTGAGGCTGTCACAGGAACATCCCTTGATACAAAGTGAGTTATGTCTCCATTGTTCAAGTTTTGGCTTATCAATTCAAGACCATGTTGAATTGTGACGCCATTCTACCAACAAATCTTTGTTCGCTAATTCGTTAGGTTGTGGGTTGACATTAAATTCAAGGTTCACACCTCGGGGGTTAGAGGGTTTGAGATTTTTCTATCTTTTGTATCCATAACCTGATCAAGATAGATTCTTTTGCTGCCTGATCGATTCGATTTCTTCTCTAGCGATCCTTGGAGAATCGAGTTTGCATCATCTGGTATCAGAGTTTCGCCTCTTGATTCAGGTTAATATCCTTTTTCTTTTCTTATTTTTTCTATTTATTTTTCTACCAAAACTCTAGCTGCCTTTTTATTTTAAAAAAATTTATTCTTGTTTTCTTGATTTTATCAGTTGAGTCTAACTTACCCCGTTGATTGATCGAGGTTGAAATTTCTTGGTATGATTACGTTATTGAAAACAAGTTTTTCAAGGGTTAACTCCCAATTAAAATTCTTCCAAGTGAAGTCGTTATCGTGTGTCGAGTCGTCAAAAGCAAAAAAAAAAATTGGATACTGTTCACGAGGGGGGGTACTGTAGCGTTACTGTTTTTTATCGCTACTGTAGCATTACTGTTCATCCAAGTTACTATTCATCCGAATTTAAAAAAAATAACTTTTTTCAGATTGTATTTTTTGTATTTGCTTTTTCGTTTTTGATATCCATTCATGGTTAAGTGGCAAAACAGTTCTTAGGGTTTCGAATTCCTAACTTATTTAGGATTAGTAAGTTCGTGACTTTTCTTTTCCTGTTGTGCACAACTTTTCTTTGCTGTCCAATTCCTAGCATCTTTAAGAGTCCATCAAAACTATTATTTCCAATCCTTAATTGTGTGGGAAAAAAAAGAAAATTTTCAGTTTATTTCCATTACCAATTTCATCCCCCTTCACAATACGAAAAGTCCTCCATTATTACTACACTTGTGTATTTCTTTTGGTCAAATCTCGATTCGAGGGTGAATCACTTTCAAGAGGAGGGGAATGATACGAGTAGTGGGACCATCACTAGCTCGTGCCAAGATACTTGAGGGTTTTTTTTCAATTCAATCCATGATGTTCAAGACTGTGTTGAAATACATGAAGTCGTGAAGAGAATGGAACGCTAGCCATTTGATCTTCATATTTTTAGTTTCTTTTGTTTTGTTTGATTTTTCTTGTTTAGTTGGTGAGGTAGTTATTATTATGAATAAATATGGCCAGCTATGTGAGCTATTTGAACCATTTAAAAGTAGTTAGGGAAATAAGTGACTAAATTTTTATCCAAATTGGATTAGTGTTAGTGGTTTAGTTTTTAGCTATAAATAAGCCTTTTCTATTCTATTGTAAGACAGTTATGAGATGAATAAAAATTGAGAGTTTTTCTCTTTCTTGTTCCTTAGGAACATCTCTTGATACAAAGTGAGTTATGTTTTCTTTGTTCAAGTTTTGGCTTATCAATTCAAGACCACGTTGAATTGTTGCGCTATTTTACCAACAAATCTTTGTTCGCTAATTCGTTAGGTTATGGGTTGAGATTAAATTCAAGGTTCACACCTCGGGGGTTAGAGAGGTTGAGATTTTTCCATCTTTTGTATCCATAACCTGATCAAGATAGATTCTTCCACTGCCTAATCAACTTGGTTCTTCTAGAGCGGTTCTTGAAGAATTGAGTTCGTATCACTCAATCTGCTTTTGTGCCTGGCAGGCAAATCATTGACAATGTTATTATTGCCTAGGAAGTGATGCACTTTTTGAAAAATAAAAGGAAAGGAAAAGTTGGGTTTGTGACTCTCAAACTTGACATGTTCAAAGCTTACGATAGAGTTGAGTGGAGTTTCATAGGAAGAATGATGATACGCATGGGCTTCTGTCCTCTTTTTGTTAGATGGATAATGTCCTGCTTATCTTCTGTGTCTTATTCGTTTAATATTAATGGAGAAAAGGTGGGTTTCATCAGGCCTAGTAGAGGCTTGAAACAAAGGGACCCCCTCTCTCCCTACTTATTTTTTATATGTATAGAGGGACTATCCCAAATGATCAACAAAAAGGTGAACCAGAGAACTATTACAGGCCTCAGAGTATGTAAGGAAAGCCCCCGAATCTCACACCTTTGCTTTGTAGACGATTCTTTAATTTGCTGCAAAGCATCAATACAGGAAGCAAAAAAATTGAAAGACATTTTGAAGAGGTACTCCAAGGCATCAAGACAATTAGTAAATTTTGAGAAGTCAACAGTCTATTTTAGTAGAAATACTCCAACTCCTATCAGGGTAGCAATTTGTGAAGAACTGGAAAACACGAAAGAAACAGCAAATGGCGGATATTTGGGCCTACCAATGGCAATAGGAAGGACAAAAAATCAGGTTTTTGGCTATATCAAGAGCACAGTGACAAATAAACTAAAAGGATGGAGAAGCAAAATGTTGAGTCTTGCAGGAAAGGAGGTATTAATAAAGTTAGTAATTTTAGCAATGCCAAATTATGCAATGGCTTGTTTTAAATTGTGTAAAGGTCAATGAAAAGACATATGCAAATGCATAGCAAACTTCTGGTGGAGAAATAATCAGCAAGATAGGAGAATACGGTGGATTAGCTGGCATAAATAATCTGAAGTTAAAGGTAGAGGGGGTTTGGGCTTTAAAGACCTGGAGGCCTTCAATAAAGTTTTACTTGCAAAGCAAATTTGGCGAATTCTCACTTTCCCAAAAGTTGCTTATGAGTAGAGTGATCAATACAAAATATCTAAAAGACCCAAATAGTTTTGAAAAAACCCCCTATTCAGCATCATGGGTTTGGAAAAGTATACAAGGAGCATGGAAGCTGATACAGAAAGGCATATGGAAAAAAGTTAGAGATGGAAGCCAAGTTAATATTTGGAAGGATAGATGGTTAGTTGAATCAGCTACAGGGAAAGTTACCACAAGGAGCCCCCCAAATTGTCAACTTCAAACAATGAACCAATTAATAAAAGATGAGAGATGGATTGGGACATTCTATAACATAGCTTCAGCAAGAAAGATAGGGAACAAATTGCCAGTATTCCACTCAGCCTAATCAAAAGATAGGATAGAGTTTTTTGGAAGTTCTCAAAGTCTGGAGTTTATACAGTAAGAACAGAATATGCAATAGCTTTGCTGTGTTGACCCAGAAAATTATTTTTTCTCACCTCCCAACTATTTGCATATTCATTTAAATTATATTTTTATAAATTTTGCATTCATTTAGTGACTTACTTGTTAATTGTTAAACGAGTTTCTCTTTACTTGCATATTTTAACTTTCGAGCGATTAATTTCTTGAAAATTGTTGATTTTGCAACTTATTAGTGAATTTGGCCAAAACCCTAGAAAATTATAAGTTGAGATATTAGTGAAGTTAAGAAAGATTTTGGGAGTTAAAAGAAGGTTAGAAAGGCTAAGGATTGATAGTAAGAAAGTTTAAGTGGAAGACACTATTGGACACTATTCAAAGTTGACTTGAAAAAACCATTCTTGTGGCTAGTATTTTAGATCAAAAAAATTAACCAAGAGGCCTTCATTTTTCTTCCTTGGCTAGCCGAAATTGAGAGAGGGAGAGAGAGGGAGAAAACTTCACTTTTCTTGAAACATTTTGAAAATCCAAGCTTTCTTCCACCAACCTACTTGCACCTTTGGAAGATTTTGAGAGAAAGAAGCTCCTAGGGGTTGATCTTGCCATCATCTTGGGTAGATCTTGCTAGGATTTGAACCTTTGAAGAGGTAAGTGGCTAATCTACTTCATTCTTTTACATTTCAAGTGGATTTAGGTTATATCTTGGAAGATCCATGGTGGATTTGAAATTTTATGGAAGTTTTGGTACTAGAAACTTGATAGTCTCTTGTATGTTTGAATCTTGAAAATTTTGCCCAAAAATTTGTGGATTGCTGTTTCTTGATATCCAAGAGTTAATGATTGATGAAACCCTTGAGGATTTGAGTTATATTTCTAGTGATTTGTTGGTGAAAATGGAAAAAAATCGCTATGTCCACCAAGTGTTTGATCTTTGTTAAGGGCTGTTTATGTGCAAATTTTCATGGTTTCTCTTGCTAACAATCTTGGCTAGATATTGTTTGATATGTTCATGGATTTGTTATGAAAAAATTGGGAAAGTTTGATGGAGAAATGTTCGGATTCTTGTGGAAAAATTCTGCCTTTTGCTGTCCAAAACAGGGAAAGATATTTCACCCTTGATTTCCAATTTTTCTTAATAATTTTGGGCAAGTTCTTGTTCAAGAAACTTGTTAACACATCACTCTTTATTTGTATGTTGAATTTGAACCAAAACTATGAATTTCTTCCTTGTTTTCTTGTTGGAAAGTTTTGCAAAATGGATTGAAACTCAAAGAGCAATTTCAGTCAACTTGTTAGATTTTCTGGTTTTAATTGGAAATGAATTAGAGTCTAAATTTTATTGTGAGGACCCGAAAAAAAATAATTTTCTTAATTTTTCTTATTTATTGGCATATTTAAATATTTATTCACTCATTTTCTCCGGATAATTTATTTCAACCATTTTAAATTCATTTTTATGGAACCATGTCTTATTTATACTTTTAAAATGTCTTGTTAACAAATTTAAATTTTTCGAAGGTTCGTTTATTAAGGAATAACAAATACACATTTTCGAGATGATAGTCGATCTGAGAATGTAATAATTTTGGAGAATTAAAAATGATCAATAGTGGACTAAGAAGAGTTAATTGAGAGATTAGACGTGATTAAGTTAAATAAAACTTCTATTGTGCGCACATCGATAGTTTCTCGAAAGTCGTGCCGTGCGACAAATTGGAGATTTGAGGAATTATTACTAGACTCGTGTGAAGACTCATATTTTTATTTCTAAAATAGTTAATTTTATAATCATTTACCTTAGTAGCAGTTAAATATATCATCGTTACATGAATTCCTTTTAAAGTTCGCCTTATTGCGCGCGAATCGGAAGTTCGCGTATGTCGACCTGGAACGGATAAATAGAGATTTAAGAAACTTATACTAGATTACTAAGAGTGAATAATTATAGTATTAAAGGAAGTACATTAGAGGTTTAGTGCACAATTGAAACAAACCCGAGAGAAAACGGATACGAAACGCGCGCGCGCGACACTATTAAGAGTTGACTTTTGAAGGAATCTTAATCACAAAACCTCAAGCTTCTCAAGGAAGCTTCATGACACACCAAACCCTTCTTTTTCACTCCTTAGTGCCAGCTGAACAAGAAAGAAAAGAAGGAAGAAGAAAGCTCTTCTCATTTCACTCCAATCTTGCTCAAATCCTTCACCCAACTCCTAAACTACTTGGAGATTCACTTAAACTAGAAGAAAGACATCATCTCACGGCTTTCTTGGGGTTTTAGAGGTGCAAAAATTTATGGTTTCTCTCAAGGATTTGGAGGTAATCATTCAATCACTTAATCTTAGCTTTAATGGGTTTAATCATTGCTATGAAACTTGTAGTTTCATTATTGTTGTTGTTATTTGGATTTAAATGGTTGGAGTGGGTTCTATGAATTCCAACCTTGGATATATGGACTGATAGGATGATATAATTGTTGGTTTGAGTTGTTTAAGTGTTGATTAAGATGATTTTGGATAGAGAATCGAAGGAAAACCGAAGGAAATTTCATTTGGGCTGCTGACCGAAAATCTGTCCTGTTTCGCCGTGGCTTAAGTTCAAATTTTTGTTGCTCAAATGACTTTGAAACTGATGTAGATATGTTGTATATGATGTGTAGAAAGTTTCTACCAAAAATCATTTGATTTGGTTGAGTAAAAGTTGAAATTTCGAAATTGTAGAAATCTGGAAAAATGTGTTCAGGTGGTCTGGACAGAGCATCTTTGAACGAATATAACTCTCTGCTCAGATATCGAAATCAAGTGCCGTTTGTGGCATTTGAAAATAGACATCCGTAACTTTCAAACGGCATAAAATGCACCTTTTAATTCGAAGTGAGCCGTCCGTAGTAATTGATCAAAGTCGGTTACCCAGTTCTGTTAACCTATCCGAGAGAAAGGTAGAAGCTGCATTTTGTGGCTCTATTTCTCTCACTTAGGAATTGATTTTGAGAACTATTTCTCTGATGAAATGTAGAATTTTGAATCTAGTTTCGAACGCCACCAACCATGCTCAATTTCACATTGTATTGAGTGAGATATGGTCTAATTCCTGAACTGTACCAAAGCTAGAAAACCCTAATTTTTGCTAGCCGAATGGCCTAGCTTGACTTGGGACATGTTGTTTTGAAAATTTTGGTGTCAATCACCTATCAAATGTATATTAAATATTTCTTGGGTCTTGGTTTCACAAATGAATCAGATTGGAATTGACTTCAATGGGTAAAATGTTTGAAAAAGGAAAAGGAAGCAAGAAGGCAGATTTGTCTTGGAAATTTCTTAAACTTTGGTAGTTTTGTTAACTACCTTCCCATTCGAATTTTCAAATGGAATTTGATAGAGGATTATTCCTCATATGGAAGTTGAATTTTACCAATTTTGGTGTCAATCTAAGACCATTTCAATATACAAATGATGTCCCAAAGTTGCTTTTCAAATCTGGAAAACTTTTCCTTTTCTCTTGGCTGAATGGTCAAATCTGATTTGGGAAGTTTTATTTCGAAAACTTTGATGTCAATTACCTCTAAATTGCTTATTGGATGTTTAAGGAACATTGGTTTCAACATTTTGAATTAATTGAGGTTGATTGTGTGGAACAAAGCTTTTAAAAAGGAAGGCATCGTGAGAAGGCAGATTAGCCTTGGAACATTTCTTGAAATTTAGTTGTTTCAATGACTGCCTTTCCGTGGGATTTTTTGCATGAAACTTGGTATAAATGTTGTTCACACATGGAAGATTTAGTGTACCAAATTTGGTGTATTTCCAATGCCAAATCGATGGCCAAATGATACTTCAAAGATAGCCTTTCAAACTTGCAAAATGACAAAACAGTTTATAAAATGCGACCAACTTTGAACTGATGTATCTCGACACCCAAAACTCTGATTTTAGTTCCGTTTGTTGTATTTGGGACCTTGATCGGAATTCTTATCGTGTTATCAATTTCAGAAGCTAGTTCACATTCCGTGAATTTTGCCGAATTTCCAAAGTTTGCCGAAAACTAAGACTAAAACTGCCTTGTAAGTATAAGTCAGCCACTTTAAACAGAAATTTTGATGTCTTCCATTTAGAATCTTGGAAAAGTGTCTTCTAGAAACTTTTAGTACTTTGAACCAAGATTCCAACGGTATAAATTTTTCCAATTATGGACCTACTGAGTGCAAGATACGATTTTCCAAATATTGTCCCTTAAAGCTGAATTTTCGAACTTGTTGGGAAATGAGTTTTTGGAGACTCTTCCCTATCCTTTGATATTGATTGGGCGTTTTAGACTTGACTTCATGAAGGAAATCAGTTTTTCCTTGTGTTATTAAACACCACTTTTGAATCTAGAATTTTGAGCAAGCAAAACTCTATTTCATGACATTTTCTTAGATTGTACAAGTGTACAGTCTCCCTTGTTAATAAGGGATTTATAAGTAATAGTGTGTTATAACCAATTGTTATTTCCTCAGGCACTCAAGGGGACTTTCAAGAGGAACTCGAAACGGACGTCTAAACACTTGTTTAAGCACTTACTCCCTATTTTGATTGGTGACTGTCAAGTGCATGATTTGCCACATCTACTTGATTTATCTTGCTTATATACGTGAATCTCATTTGATGAGACGAGTGTGTACTTTATCGCACTCGCTCTCCTTTACTTAACATGCTCCACAACTTGTTATGTGATTACTCGAATTGTCTCCCATTAAACTTGGTTTTCAAAGTCGTTGGAGTGAATCTCCTCGACTCATAATTGAATTGTATGCATGCCGATTAGAGTGCGCTCATCGGCCTATAACGGTATTTGTCGATTGGATTGAATGTCATCGACTATAACAGTAATTGGGGGACACCCAAAACTCATTGACTAACTTGCGACTCTAGCCAGCATGGGGTTGGTCGAGAAGCGTAGTGAACCGTGAGCAAACATGAAATTTGATCTATTGGAGAGATCTTGCTTGGTATACTCAAATAGTATCGCCATTTTCTAGTCATCGTTCGGGCCTGGTTAGGGGGTGTAACGATGGACGAAAATTTAACATTGAAGAGGAGTTCTACGGACTTAATATCGACCCGGTTGACGGAGTATCATCGCGGGGAGGTAATTGATCGAGCATTGACAAAGCAAGTGGAACCTAAATCTTGAGAGCTTCCATATTCTTGAATTGTTTCTGTTTATTTTTCTCACTCGAATTGTTAATTATTTGAATACTATTTTTTATTTTTCTAAATATGATTGCTACTTGAATTACGTGCTTGCATGTGTGTTTCTTGGCCTCACGAGCAATCGCTCACCCCGTAGATTTGTTTTCCTTAACAGGAACCGATATGGAGTGATACTCGAAGATGCCATTTGGATGAACTTTTGATTAGAGATTTGAATGTATTTGACTGGACAATTTGGAAGTTGTGTATTTTGAGAAAGTGAATGTATTTTGAATCTTGCGATGTAAGATTGAACACTTTGTATGGAAGTAATTTCTTCTCTTTACTCCGTATATTATTATTGGTGATTCTACCTTAAACTTGAACTGAAACTGGAATTGTACCGAGTTCTGATGAGAGTTGGGTAGGCATCTCACCGATACCCTTGGGTTTGTCCTTGGAAAAAGTGGGGCCGTCACAGTTGGTATCAGAGTCTAGGTTTCAGATCTTTGTAGTGTATCTTAGACTAAAAGTTTTGAATGCCGGACTGTGGAACTGGTTCGAAATTTAAGTGACCGCTTGTAGGGATAAAAATCTGAACTTAGGTTTAAAAATTTATTCGGAGAGATATTTTAGAGATTTTACTCTCGAGAATAGTGACTAGATAACTTAGTTGTACCTTAAGTAATGTTTGAGCGAATTAGTAATTTTAAGTTTCTAATTTGGAAATTATGGTTGTTTTGTAAGGGTGGATAATGGAAATGGACATGCCGCTAATGATAACGGTCATGCTAATGGCTATGTAGAACCTCCTAGGTCTATTTATTATCGAGTTCATGGTGGAGGAGCTCGTGTATGTTATTCTCCTGCTACTAGATATTCTCAATGTTCATGTCAGGTGACGTACGCGTACCCTAATGACTTAGTGCTGGCCCTCGACGACGAGCGTCGTCAGTTGGTGGATATCAACCGATCTCTATTTCAGAAGATTGAGCCATATGATAAACGCTCAGGGTGAGAGGATAGCAGATTTAGAGGAGACTGTTATGAATGAGGTGGTTAGGACTGAACCCGCACGTGACGAGATTCGGAGGGTTAGAGCTCGACTCACTAGAATAATCGAGGAGGTACGGGATTGGATTTTCGGGATTCTAGCCACCACCTCTATGTTGATTGATAAGGTGATAGATACTGTACAGAGTTCGGCTCCTGAAGGCACTCCTGAGAAGGAGAATCCAGAGAAGGACCCTGAAGAAGAAATACCACCTGATAGCCCTACTGTGAACTAGATCTAGAGTGATAGACTTTTGACTTTTGTGATTAGAAATAGCTGGGGTGATGTTAGTGCCAACGCCATTGTATTTTTATTTGACCGTATGGCCTATTTTTGAGGCACTTGACTTTACTTTAGTCATGTATGATTAAAAGTACTTTTATGGTACTTGTGTGCTACATTTTTGTAATACCCCATGATTTGCTAATTGCATGGATCTTGAAGTGTAAATATATGTTAATTATTGTTATTTCCAATATTTTCATCATTGGTTTTTATTTTAAGTATTTTCTCGCGTAATTACTTTTATTTCCTGCATTAAGCATAACTAGGATTATGGACGGACGAAAGAGTGGTCGAGATCATGGGCAAGAGACTAGGCAAACCCAACTTCAAGGGGATGATCAAGGATCGGCAACTGGACCGACCCTAGGACAAGAAAATGTAAAGGGTAACCAAGTGGTTACTGCTATTAATAGGATGACTGATATCCTAGAACGATTAGTTCAGAGACAGAGACCAGAGCCACTTAACCAACTTGGGGGCCAGGATAGAGGGGAAGATAGAATGTTGGGGAGGTTTCTGAAATTTAACCCGTCTAAATTCACTGGTGAACCTGACCCCGAGATAGCCGAGAATTGGTGTAGACACCAAATTTTTAATTTTAATTTTATTTTATTTTTTCTTATTTTTATTGTAATTGGTTAAATGATAGTAAGGGTTTTAATTATTTTTATTTTATTATTATTTTTTACAAATTGGGTTCGTTGTTTTCATTTTATTACTAAGATATTTTGTATTAAATTTCAGAAAAAATTTCCACAAAAAAGTTGTTTTAATCATTTCGGATTCAATTTGAAAATATATAAATAATTGACATTTAAAAGTTTTCAATTTGTTAACTTTGTTTGATTTTTGAAGGAAAAAAAAGCAAAAACAAATATAACAAAAATAATAAGGAAAATGTGTGAATGGGTAGAAACTTGCATGTGGGACAAATGTCCCTTTATTTATTTGACAACACAATACCTAAGGGATTTGGTGTCCAAACACTTGGTTGGCTAAGGAAATTTGGGGGGGAGCAAAAGAAAAGAAACAAAAAAGAAGCAAAGGGGCGGCAGATGAAAATGAAAAAGAAGAGAAGCGAAAAAAAAGAATGAAAAAAGAAACAAGGGCAAGGGGGGCGGCGGACAAAAGGATCCGAGAAAAAGCTCTCGGCGAGGAAAAAAAGAGAAAAACAGCGAGGCGAGGAGGAGACATTTTTTTTGGGGTTGGCGGCTGAGGGTTTTCAGCAAAGGGACAGAAAAGAAAAGGGCTTCGGGCAGTGGAGAGCGGAAAAGAAAAGAAAAAACTGAGCTTCGGGTAGAGCAAGAGAGGAGAAGGAGAGGAACCGAGAGTAGATTGAGAGAGGGTGGCTGAGGAAAAAGGAAGGATTTTCAGACAGAGGGACCAAACAAAGAGCAAAGAAAAAGCGAGGGAGAAAGGTTCGGCTGAAGGAAAAAGGGAAAAGAAAAAGGGTTTCAGATTGAGAGAGGAAAAGAACGAAATAAAGGGAAAAGAGAGAGACAAGAGTAGAACAGGAAATCTGGAAAGTTCGGGCCAGGGTTGACTGTTAGGGGGACTTGGTGGCCATTTTTCGATCTATGTAGAGCAATTCTAGAGAAGATATTCGGTTTTGGGTATTCTGTGATGCTTGGAGAGGAAATTTCATGTCGAAAATTTCTAAAAAAAAAGGGCTACAAGACCTACAAATCCGAGCTTGAACTCGCTGCCATCACAGTTCTTGAACATTCGTCGGCGAAAGTCATCTTCCATTGTTGCAGCTTTCAAATCCTTTCTCCTTGACATTTATTGCACTCTTTCGACCTTTTAAAGTGCCAAAGGTGAGGCATTTCATCTATTCCTGTTTCATTTAAGCTCAGAATCGCATCAAACAAGTCAAAAAATTCTTGCCGAACCTGTTTTATTTTTTTTCTTTCCGTTGTTTTTCTGCTCATTTGATTGCATTTGCATCAGATTTTTTTGCGTGATGTTGCGTTGAATTTTTGCTTAAAAGTCTAGGGTCACATAGGTCTGTGTTTTGGGTTTGAATTCTTAGTTTTTCTCATGCTTGGCAATGCTCTTCCATTAAAGAAAACCCAGAACTGGGTGGAAAGCTTTCGAATGAACCTGTTTTGCTGTTAATTTTGTACTCGGGTTGTATTAACAATGGTGATTTGGAGATTCATGTGAGCTTGATTGATGGGTTTACTCGAATCTTTGCATAACACTGTCTGCATGTGTTGAAAACGAAAGCTGCGGCAAGAAAAATTGCAGAAGGCTTCTTCGTGAATTTGCATGAAAGTTTTTCCAGAATTTGCATGATCTTACTCTAAGTTTTGGCTTGTTTGGATGAATTTGGTGTTTGGTTGTTTAAGGCCGAGGGCTTTGAAGTTTGTTTGAGATTGTATGCTAAAGGAATTTATACCAAGAAACTCAGAAAGCTGGTTTTTCTTTTTCTGCCGCAGCATATGCTTTCCATTTGGTTATTCATTAGATTTTTAATGGTATGTTGTTTATGATTGGGTTGTGTTAGTCAAGATGTTGAGCTGTTAAGGGGCGTTGGATGATTGGTTTTCATTGGTTTTGTTTGAAGTCTTGTATGAAGTTTGTCTTTGAAAGCTTAGAATTGTAGAAAGGCTTCAGGAGTTGCCGAAATATTTTGTTGCCGAAACATGGAAACTAAGTTGCAGAAGATTTTTCTTCAGCTTTGGCATGCTTTTCTCCTCAAATTTCGCGTTTAAATATAAGGAATATTTGATGGATTTTTTATGTTGGCCCAAGTTGTTGTTGGTTGATCCGTTGGTAATGTTTGGGATGGAAAAGATTGCATTTAGAGCACAGCAGCTTGCATGAGAAAGAAACCAGCAAAGTTGCAGAAAGATTACTTCGTTGCATGCATGAAATAATTCCAGACATTGCACCTTGACCCCTCAAGTTCCCTATAATTCTGTTATGGCCCAGAAACTTTGAAATTTGATCAATTTTATCCCTTTAGCATGTTTTTCTTCTTTGATATGATTTAATGTGATTTTTGGGTAGAATATGCATGACTTTTAGGATGAATTTGAAGGGTTTAATAATTCTTTCTAGATTTATAGTTTTGATTTGAATTTTTAATGAAATCTTGGAATTTTGTTGTTTAATCCTAGCAAATTGGTTTTTATTTGTTTTGTGAATTTTATCATTTGATTGGTAGGTTTCACTTTAAGTCCTTGATTTTAGTTGATTTCCCTTTAGAATCCTTCATATTTGCAATTAATAGTGATTTTGATCCTTTAATTTCTTTAATTTTTTCAAATTGGGTCCTTATTTGTGTTAATTTGTCAAAATATGGTTTGTTTACTTTTATTTGAATACCTTGCTTATTTTGTGTTTATCTCCATTTTTGTGATTAATTGTTAATTAAAGTGATGCCTTGACCCCTTTTATTATTTTGGAGGGTAAATAAGTAAATTCGTATCATTAGGGCCCCAACTCAAGGGAGGTACACTCTATCCCTTATTTTACTGTATTTGACCCTATGTGCACTTATGTGACTTTATGTGTTTGATTGCATGCCCTTTGAATGTTTTTATTTCATTTCCTTTATTCGCTTTATTTGCTTTAATTTTTGTATATTTATTTTTATTTAATTTGCAATTATTTGGGAAGGCAATTAAATGCCACAATTGTAATAGTTAGGTTATTATATCATTTTATTTAATTCTTTCTCCCTTTAGATCATAGTAGAGCTCTCCGAATGTAATAGTTAGGGTTTTATTCGCTTTACTTGTTTTGTGTGTCTTGCATGCCTATGTATTACGTGTTTAATGCTTTCTTAGGGTCTTGCATCTAGATTATCATGCTTATGTGTTATGTGTTTTATGTGTTTAGTTGCTTTATTATGCTTTACATGATTTATTTGGTTATAAATGAATGCATGACGTCACCACAGTAGTCCAACGCTAGTTGTGACCCCTTTCCCGATTCCACACTAGTCCAACGCTAGTTGTGGCCTTTTGGTTCGAATTTTCCACTAGTTCAACACTAGTGAGGACTCATAGACATGGGCTAGTCCAATGCTAGACCCTTAGGAGCCCTTCGCGCGTTAGATCATGTTTGTGTGATAAATCACTACATTTCATGCATGTTTTCTATCTTTTAGGATCTTTTATCATTGTGCATAGCATTTCCCTTATATGTATATTCCTTATCCCATGTTCCCCCTTATATGTATATCCCTTGTCTTATATTTTCCCTTATATGTATATTTTTTATCCCTTTTTGAATGAAAACATATCATTAGATTTGCATTTCATTTAAGAGTTAGAATTAGGATAGCGCATTTGCTTGATTAGATTAGGAAATAAACCCTTGAATATGGGATATGGACGAGTTTGCCCTTCTAGCCTTAGCACGCTCGTATTCCCTCTATTAAAGGGAAAATTGAGTCACGAACATTAGTTCCCCGTACCCGTTATGATGCATCCCTTTAGGTCACGTATATTTGTATATTGTTATTTTATTTTTCTTTTCTTAGAGTCTCATATTTTTGCATTATTCATGACCTCTTCAAAAAGGTCCCTATTGGGCATCACAATTAATGTGATTGGCACCTATTAAGTTTTGAAGAGATATTTTGACCCCTCAATACCCTCTTAGGTCTAGGATTTGCATTCATATAGTACGTCCACATGTGATAAATTTTTAGGTTAAAAATAAGAAAATCCTTGACTAAATCACGCAACTAGCCTTGGCTAGGTTGAGAGGGTGCCTTGGATTTTTATCCTTGCCTTCCCTCTCTTCAAATGTGACTCCTGAATCTTTTTCTCTGATTTCCGTAGACTTAGGAGTCGTTTAAAAAGGGTTTTCCATAATTTTATTTAAAAGTTCATTTTAGGTGACTTGGTACACCTCAACTCAATACCAAGTAGAGACTCCGATTTTTTATTTAAAACCTTTTTAAACTATTATTTTGGGTCAAATCGTCGCATTTTCAAAGTCCCATTTAGAACCATTTTATTTTCCTTATTTATTTTCTAACAAATCAAAAACACATTTTTTCAATCAAAATCAAACCAAAAATTCATTTTTCTTAAACTCTTTATTTTTCTTATATTTAAAAAAGGGGCGCGACAATTGGTTGGAGAGGATGACCAATATTTTTGCTGCTTTAAACTATACCGAAAATAGGCGAGTGAACTTTGCTACTTTCCAATTTGAGGGAGTAGCATGCGCTTGGTGGAACGTGATAAGGGGAAAGTGGGAGAGAACCCAAACCCCTTGGATTTGGAAAAATTTCACGAGGGAGTTTAATAAGAAGTTTCTACCACCTTTGATCCAAGAGAAACGGGAGGACGAATTTATAAAGTTAAGACAAGGAACTCTTAATGTAGCCAAGTATGAAGGAAAGTTTACTAAATTTTCTAAGTACGCTCTCGAATTGGTGACTAATGAGCAGAAAAGGATAAGACGTTTTGTACAAGGGTTTAATATGGAGATTCATGAGGGCTTGGCTGTGATCCAAATCTCTACGTTTACTGGGACTCTAGAGAAAGTGCAAAGAGTTGAGAGCGCAAGGATTCAAGTTAGGGACTTCCACAATAAAAAAAAGGAACATTTCTAGTTATAATTCTGGTCAAACAAGTAAAAATGCCCCACCTTCTAAAAAAGAAAATGGAACGGGAAGAATAGAGACATCCAGTACACCAAAAGGGACTCAACCAAGAGGAGGCCACAATGGGTAAGGTCAAGTGAGAGAAACGCCTTCGGGTGGTCAGACCGTGACTCCTCAAATTAGTTGTGGTTACTGTGGCAACTCCAATCACGTGAAAAATGATTGTTGGAGGAAATCGAAAAAGTGCTTGTACTATGGTAGTGCCGAGCACTAGCTTTCGAGATGTCCGAGTGTGCCGACAGGAGGAGGTAGTACTCAAAGGCTAGAAAAGTGAACCTCTAACCAGGCTAATATTGGAGGAAGTCGATCTAAGGCACCGACTAGAGTTTATGCTTTAGATTATCAGCAGGTTCCAATTCCACTAAGGTCGTTCAAAATATGGTTCTTGTTCTCCATTGCATAACTCAGGTTCTAAATAACCCTAGTATCACACACTCTCTTTTTGACGAAGTCTAAATTCATTAGTGGGATAGACGTGAGACCGATTAAGTTACTCTATGACTTGGAAGTTAAACATCTATTGGGGAAAAATCAAAGTTTGATTGCTAATTGGATGAATAGAAATTGTGAGATATGGATTGGAGAGTGTAGGTTAGTGATTGATTTGATAACTATTAAGGAAATGATATTGTCCTAAATGTAAATTTCAAGAACGAAATTCTTTTAAGGAGGGAAGGATGTGAGAACCCGAAAAAAAAATTTCTTAATTTTGTTTATTTACTGGCGTATTTAAATATTTATTTACTCATTTTCTCCGGATAATTTATTTCTAAAATTTTAAATTCATTTTTATGGAACCATGTCTTATTTATACTTTTAAAACGTCTCGTTAACAAATTTAAATTTTTCGAAAGTTCGTTTATTAAGGAATAACAAATACACATTTTCGAGATAATAGTCGATCTAAGAATGTAATAATTTTGGAGAATTAAAAATGATCAATAGTGGACTAAGAAGAGTTAATTGAGAGATTAGACATGATTAAGTTAAATAAAACTTCTATTGTGCACACATCGATAGTTTCTCGCAAGTCGTGCCGCGCGAAAAATTGAAAATTTGAGAAATTAATACTAGTCTCGTGTGAGTACTCATGTTTTCATTTCTAAAATAGTTAATTTTATAATTATTTACCTTAGTAGTAGTTAAATATATTATCGTTACATGAATTCCGTTTAAAGTTTGCCTTATCGCACGCGAATCGGAAGTTCGCGTATATCGATCTAGAACGGATAAATGGAGATTTAAGAAATTTATACTAGACTACTAAGAGTGCATAATTATAGTATTAAAGGAAGTATATTAGAGGTTTAGTGCACAAGTGAAATAAACCCGAGAGAAAACGGATACGAAACGTGCGCACGTGACACTATTAAGAGTTAACTTTTGAAGGAATCTTAACCACAAAACCTCAAGCTTCTCAAGGAAGCTTCATGACACACCAAACCCTTCTTTTTCACTCCTTAGTGTCGGCTGAACAAGAAAGAAAAGAAGGAAGAAGAAAGCTCTTCTCATCTCACTCAAATCTTGCTCAAATCCTTCACCCAACTCCTTAACTACTTGGAGATTCCTTAAACTAGAAGAAAGACATCATCTCACGGTTTTCTTGGGGCTTTAGAGGTGCAAAAATTTCTGGTTTCTCTCAAGGATTAGGAGGTAATCATCCAATCACTTAATCTTAGGTTTAGTGGGTTTAATCGTTGCTATGAACCTTGTAGCTTCATTATAGTTATTGTTATTTGGATTTAAATGGTTGGAGTGGGTTCTATGAATTCCCACCTTGGATATATGGACTGATATGATGATATAATTGTTGGTTTGAGTTGTTTAAATGTTAGTTAAGATGATTTTGGATAGAGAATCGAAGGAAAATCGAAGGAAAATTCACTTGGGTTGCTGACCGAAAATCTGTCCTGTTTTGCCGTGGCTTTGGTTCGAATTTTTGTTGCTCAAATGTCTTTGAAACTGATGTAGATATGTTGCATATGATGTGTAGAACGTTTCTACCAAAAATCATTTGATTTGGTTGAGTAAAAGTTGAAATTGCAGAAATTGCAGAAATCTGGAAAAAATGTGTTTAGGTGGTCTGGACAGAGCATCTTTGAACGAACATAACTCTCCGCTCAGACATCGAAATCAAGTATGGCATTTGAAACTAGACATCCGTAACTTTCCAACGGTATAAAATGCACCTTTTAATTCGAAGTGAGTCGTCCGTAGTAATTGATCAAAGTCGGTTACCCAGTTCTGTTAACCTATCCGAGAGAAAGGTAGAAGCTGCATTTTGTGGCTCTATTTCTCTCACTTAGGAATTGATTTTGAGAACGATTTCTCTGATGAAATGTAGAATTTTGAATCTAGTTTCGAACGCCACCAACCATGCTCAATTTCACATTGTATTGAGTGAGATATGGTCTAATTCCTGAACTGTATCAAAGCTAGAAAACCCTAATTTTTGCCAGCCGAATGGACTAGCTGGACTTGGGAGATGTTGTTTTGAAAATTTTGGTATCAATCACCTATCAAATATATATTAAATGTTTCTTGGGTCTTGCTTTCACAAATGAATCAGATTGGAGTTGACTTCATTGGGAAAAATGTTTGAAAAAGGAAAAGAAAGCAAGAAGGCAGATTTGTCTTGGAAATTCCTTAAACTTTGGTAATTCTGTTAACTACCTTCCCATGCGAATTTTCAAATAAAATTTGATAGAGAAATAGTTCTCATATGGAAGTTGAATTGTACCAATTTTGGTGTCAATCTAAGACCATTTCGACATACAAATGATGTCCCAAAGTTGCTTTTCAAATCTGAAAAACTTTTTCTTTTCTCTTGGCCGAATGGTCAAATCTGATTTGGGAAATTATATTTCGAAAACTTTGATATCAATTACTTCTAAATTGCTTATTGGATGTTTATGAAACATTGGTTATAACATTTGAATTAATTGAGATTGATTGTGTGGAACAAAGATTTTAAAATGGAAGGAAACGTGAGAAGGCAGATTAGCCTTGGAACATTTCTTGAAATTTAGTTGTTTTAATGACTACCTTTCCGTGAGAGTTTTTGCATGAAACTTGGTATAAATGTTGTTCACACATGGAAGATTCAGCATACCAAATTTGGGGTATTTCCAATTCCAAATCGATGGCCAAATGATACTTCAAAGATAGCCTTTCAAACTTGCAAAATGACAGAACAGTTTATAAAATGCGACCAACTTTGAACTGATGTATCTCAACACCCAAAACTCTGATTTTAGTTCCGTTTGTTGTATTTGGGATCTTGGTTTCAACATTTGAATTAATTGAGATTGATTGTGTGGAACAAAGATTTTAAAACGGAAAGAAACGTGATAAGGCAGATTAGCCTTGGAACATTTCTTGAAATTTGGTGTATTTCCAATGCCAAATCGATGGCCAAATGATACTTCAAAGATAGCCTTTCAAACTTGCAAAATGACAGAAAAGTTTATAAAATGCGACCAATTTTGAACTGATGTATCTCAACACCCAAAACTCTGATTTTAGTTCCGTTTGTTGTATTTGGGACCTTGGTTTAACATTTGAATTAATTGAGATTGATTGTGTGGAACAAAGATTTTAAAACGGAAGGAAACGTGAGAAGGCAGATTAGCCTTGGAACATTTCTTGAAATTTAGTTGTTTTAATGACTACCTTTCCGTGAGAGTTTTTGAATGAAACTTGGTATAAATGTTGTTCACACATGGAATATTTAGCGTACCAAATTTGGTGTATTTCCAATGCCAATCGATGGCCAAATGATACTTCAAAGATAGCCTTTCAAACTTGCAAAATGACAGAACAGTTTATAAAATGCGACCAACTTTGAACTGATGTATCTCAACACCCAAAACTCTGATTTTAGTTCCGTTTGTTGTATTTGGGACCTTGGTTTCAAATTTTGAATTAATTGAGATTGATTGTGTGGAACAAAGATTTTAAAACGGTAGTAAACGTGAGATGCAGATTAGCCTTGGAACATTTCTTGAAATTTAGTTGTTTTAATGACTACCTTTCCATGAGAGTTTTTGCATGAAACTTGGTATAAATGTTGTTCACACATGGGAATATTTAGCGTACCAAATTTGGTGTATTTCCAATGCCAAATCAATGGCCAAAATGATACTTCAAAGATAGCCTTTCAAACTTGCAAAATGACAGAACAGTTTATAAAATGCCGACCAACTTTGAACTGATGTATCTCAACACCCAAAACTCCGATTTTTGTTCCGTTTGTTTTATTTGGGACCTTGGTTTCAACATTTGAATTAATTGAGATTGATTATGTGGAACAAAAATTTTAAAACGGAAGGAAACGTGAGATGCAGATTAGCCTTGGAACATTTCTTGAAATTTAGTTGTTTTAATGACTACCTTTCCGTGAGAGTTTTTGCATGAAACTTGGTATTAAATGTTGTTCACACATGGAAGATTTAGTGTACCAAATTTGGTGTATTTCCAACGCCAAATCGATGGCCAACTGATACTTCAAAAATAGCCTTTCAAACTTGCAAAATGACAGAACAGTTTATAAAATGCGACCAACTTTGAACTAATGTAGCTCAACACCAAAAACTCCGATTTTAGTTCCGTTTGTTGTATTTGGGACCTTGGTTTCAACATTTGAATTAATTCAGATTGATTGTGTGGAACAAAGATTTTAAAACGGAAGGAAACGTGAGAAGGCAGATTAGCCTTGGAACATTTCTTGAAATTTAGTTGTTTTAATGACTACCTTTCCGTGAGATTTTTTGGCATGAAAACTTGGTATAAATGTTGTTCACACATGGAATATTTAGCGTACCAAATTTGGTGTATTTCCAATGCCAAATCGATGGCCAAATGATACTTCAAAGATAGCCTTTCAAACTTGCAAAATGACAGAACAGTTTATAAAATGCGACCAACTTTGAACTGATGTATCTCAACACCCAAAACTCTGATTTTAGTTCCGTTTGTTGTATTTGGGACCTTTGTTTCAACATTTGAATTATTGAGATTGATTGTGTGGAACAAAGATTTTAAAACGGAAGGAAACGTGAGAAGGCAGATTAGCCTTGGAACATTTCTTGAAATTTAGTTGTTTTAATGACTACCTTTCCGTGAGAGTTTTGCATGAAACTTGGTATAAATGTTGTTCACACATGGAATATTTAGCGTACCAAATTTGGTGTATTTCCAATGCCAATCGATGGCCAAATGATACTTCAAAGATAGCCTTTCAAACTTGCAAAATGACAGAACAGTTTATAAAATGCGACCAACTTTGAACTGATGTATCTCAACACCCAAAACTCTGATTTTAGTTCCGTTTGTTGTATTTGGGACCTTTGTTTCAACATTTGAATTAATTGAGATTGATTGTGTGGAACAAAGATTTTAAAACGGAAGGAAACGTGAGAAGGCAGATTAGCCTTGGAACATTTCTTGAAATTTAGTTGTTTTAATGACTACCTTTCCGTCAGAGTTTTTGCATGAAACTTGGTATAAATGTTGTTCACACATGGAATATTTAGCGTACCAAATTTGGTGTATTTCCAATGCCAAATCGATGGCCAAATGATACCTCAAAGATAGCCTTTCAAACTTGCAAAATGACAGAACAGTTTATAAAATGCGACCAACTTTGAACTAATATATCCTCAACACGCAAAACTCTGATTTTAGTTCCGTTGTTATTTTTGGAGACTCTTCCCTATCCTTTGATAGTGATTGACCATTTTAGACTTGACTTCATGAAGGAAATCAGTTTTTCCTTGTATTATTAAACACCACATTTGAATCTGGAATTTTGAGCAAGCAAAACTCTATTTCATGACATTTTCTTAGATTGTACAAGTGTATCATCTCCCTTGTTAATATGGGATTTATAAGTAATAGTGTGTTATAACCAATTGTTTAAGCACTTACTCTCTATTTTTTTTGGTGAGTGTCAATTGCATGATTTGCTGCATCTACTTGATTTATCTTGCTTATATACGTGAATCTCATTTGATGAGACCTATTTTATCGCACTCGCTCTCCTTTACTTAACATGCTACTCAACATGTTTATGTGATTACTCGAATTGTCTCCCATAAACTTGGTTTTCAAAAGTCGTTGGAGTGAATCTCCTCGACTCATAATTGAATTGCATGCATGTCAATTGGAGTGCGCTCATTGGCCTATAACAGTATTTGACGATTGGACTAAATGTCATCGACTATAACGGTAATTGGGGACGCCCAAAACTCATTGGCTAAGTTTGTGACTCGAGTCAGCATGGGGTTGGTCGAGAAGCGTAGTGAACCGTGAACAAACATGAAGTTTGGTCTATTGGAGAGATCTTACTTGGCATAATCAAGTATTATCGCCCTTTTCTAGTCGTCGTTCGGACCCGGTTAGGGGGTGTAACGATGGACGGAAATTTGACGTTGAAGAGGAGTTCTACGGACTTAATACCGACCCGATTGACGGAGTGTTATCACGGGGAGGTAATTGATCGAACATTAGCAAAGCAAGTGGAACCTAACTCTTGAGAGCTTCCATATTCTTGAATTGTTTCTGTTTACTTTTCTTACTCGAATTGTTAATTACTTGAATACTACTGTTTTATTTGCTAAATGTGATTGCTACTTAGATTACGTGCTTGCATCTGTGTTTCTTGGCCTCACGAGCAATCGTTCACCCCGTAGATTTATTTTCCTTAACAGGAACCGATATGGAGTGACACTCCAAGAAGCCATTTGGATGAACTTTTGATTAAGGATTTGAATGTGTTTGACTGGACAATTTGGAAGTTGTGTATTTTGAGAAAATGAATGTATTTTGAATCTTGCGGTGTAAGATTGAACACTTTGTATGGAAGTGACTTCTTCTCTTTTCTCCGTATATTATTATTGGTGATTCTACCTTAAACTTGAACTGAAACTTGAATTGTACCGAATTCTGGTGAGAGTTGGGCAGGCATCCCGCCGATACCCTTGGGTTTACGTTTGGAAGAAGTGGAGGCGTCACAGTTGGTATCAGAGTCTAGGTTTCAGATCTTTGTAGTGTATTTTAGACTAAATGTTTAGAATGCCGGACTGTGGGACTGGTTCGAAATTTATGTGACCACTTGTAGGGATAAAAATCTAAACTTAGGTTTAAAAATTTATTCTGAGAAATATTTTAGAGACTTTACTCTCGAGAATAGTGACTAGATAACTCAGTTGTACCTTAAGTAATGTTTGAGCGAATTAGTAAACTTTAAGTTTCCTAACCTGAAATTGTGGTTGTTTTGTAGGGATAAATAATAGAAATGGACATGCCGCTAATGGTAACGGTCATGCTAATGGCCACGTAGAGTCTCCTAGGTCTATTTATTATCGAGCTCGTGGTTGAGGAGCTCATGTGCGTTATTCTTCTGCTACTAGATATCCTCAATATTCATGTAGGGTGACGTACGCGTACCCTAATGACTTAGTGCTGGCCCTCGACGACGAGCGTCGTCAGTTGGTGGATACCAACCAATCTCTACTTTAGAAGATTGAGGAGTTGAGTCATATGGTAAACGCTCAGAGTGAGAGGATAGCAGATTAGAGGGGACTGTTATGAATGAGGTGGCTAGGACTAAACCCGCACGTGACGAGATTCAGAGGGTTATAATTCCAACTCACTAGAATAGTCGAGGAGGTCCGGGATCGAATTTTCGGGATTCTAGTCGCCACTTCTATGTTGATTGATGAGGTGATGGATACTGTACAGAGTCCGACTCCTGAGGGCACTCCTGAGGAGGAGAATCCGGAGGAGGACCCTGAAGAAGAGATTCCACCTGATAGCCCTACTGTGGACTAGATCTAGAGTGATAGACTTTTGACTTTTGTGATTAGAAATAGCTGGGGTGATATTAGTGCCAACGCCATTGTATTTTTATTTGATTGTATGGTCTATTTTTGAGGCACTTAGCTTTACTTAGTTATGTATGACTAAAAGTACTTTTATGGCACCTGTGTGTTACATTTTTGTAATACCCTATGGTTTTGCTAATTGCCATGGATCTTGAAGTGTAAATATATGTTAATTATTGTTATTTCCAATATTTTCATGATTGGTTCTTTATTTTGAGCATTCTCTCGTATTAATTACTTTTAATTTCCTGCATTAGCATAACTAAAATTATAGACGGACGAAAGAGTGGTCGAAATCGTGGGCAAGAGACTAGGCAAACCCAACTTCAAGGGAAGATCAGGAATCGGCAACTGGACCGACTCTAGGACAAGAAAATGTAGAGGGTAACCAAGTGGTTACTGCTATTAATAGGATGACTGATATCCTAAAACGATTAGTTCAGAAACAAGGACCAAGCCACTTAACCAACCTGGGGGTCAGGATAGAGGGGAAGATAGAGCCTTGGAGAGGTTTCTGAAATTTAAACCCCGCCTAAATTTACTGGTGAACCTGACCCCCCGAGATAGCGGAGAATTGGTTGGAGAAGATGACCAATATTTTTGCCACCTTAGACTATATCGAAATAGGCGAGTGAACTTTGCTACTTTCCAATTTGAGGGAGTAGCACGCGCTTGGTAGGGCGTGATAAGGGGAAGTGGGAGAGAGCCCAAACCTCTTGAATTTGGAAAAACTTGACGAGAGAATTTAATGAGAGAGTTTCTACTGCCTTTGATCCAAAAGAACGGAAGAACGAATTTATAAAGTTAAGACAAGGAACTTTTAGTGCAGCCGAATATGAAGGAAAGTTTACTAAACTTTCTAAGTGCGCTCCCGAATTGGTGACTAATGAGCGGAAAAGGATAAGGCGTTTTGTACAAGGGTTTAATGTGGAGATTCATAAGGGCTTGGCTATGGCCCAAATCTCTACGTTTATTGAGACTCTAGAGACAGCACAAAGAGTTGAGAGCGCAAGGATGCAAATTAGGGACTTCCATAATAAGACAAAGAACATTTCTAATTATAATTCTGGGTCAATCAAGTAAAAATATCCCACCTTCTAAAAAAAAGGAACGGGAAGAGTAGAAACATCTAGTACACCAAAAGGGATATAACCAAGAGAAGGCCACAATGGGCAAGGTCAAGTGAGAGAAACGCCTTCAGGTGGTCAGACCGTGACTCCTTAAATTAGTTGTGGTTATTGTGACAAATCCAATCACGTGGAAAATGATTGTTGAAGGAAATCGGGAAAGTGCTTGTACTGTGATAGTGTCGAGTACCAACTTTCGAGATGTCCAAATGTGCCAACAGGAGGAGGTAGTACTCAAAAGTCAGAAAAATCAACCTCTAAGCAGGTTAGTGCTAGAGGAAAGTCGATCTAAGGCACCGGCTAGGGTTTATGCTTTAGATTATCAGCAGGTTCCAATTCCACTAAGGTCGTTCAAGATATGGTTCTTGTTATCCATTGCTTAACTCAGGTTCTAAGTAACCCGAGTACCACACACTCTCTTTTACGAATTCTAAATTCATGAGTGGGATAAACGTGAAACCGATTAAGTTACTGCATGACTTGGAAGTTAAAACATCTATTGGGGGAAAAATCAAAGTTTGATTACTAATTGAATGAATAGAAATTGTGAGATATGGATTGGAGAGTGTAGGTTAGTGATTGATTTAATAAGTATAACTATTAAGGAAATGATAATGTCCTAAATGTGAATTACGAGAACGAAATTCTTTTAAGTGGAGAAGGATGTGAGGATCCGAAAAAAAATTTCATAATTTTTCTTATTTACTGGCGTATTTAAATATTTATTCACTCATTTTCTTCGAACAATTTATTTCAATCATTTTAAATTCATTTTTATGGAACCATGTCTTATTTATACTTTTAAAACATTTCGTTAACAAATTTAAAATTTTCAAAGGTTCATTTATTAAGGAATAACAAATACACATTTTCGAGATGATAGTCGATCTGGGAGTGCAATAATTTTGGAGAATTAAGAATGATTAATAGTGGACTAAGAAGAGTTAATTGAGAGATTAGATGTTATTAACTTAAATAAAACTTCTATTGTGCGCACATCGATAGTTTCTCAAAAGTCGTGCCGCTCGACAAATTGGAGATTTGAGAAATTAATACTAGACTCGTGTGAGGACTCATGTTTATATTTCTAAAATAGTTATTTTTATAATTATTTACCTTAGTAGTAGTTAAATATATTATCGTTACATGAATTCCTTTTAAAGTTCGCCTTATCGCGCGCGAATCGGAAGTTCACGTATATCGATCTGGAACGGATAAATGGAGATTTAAAAAACTTATACTAGACTACTAAGAGTGAATAATTATAGTATTAATGGAAGTACATTAGAGGTTTACAAAACGTGCGCGCGCGACACTATTAAGAGTTGACTTTTGAAGGAATCTTAATCACAAAACCTCAAGCTTCTCAAGGAAGTTTCATGACACACCAAACCATTCTTTTTCACTCCTTAGTGTCAGCTGAACAAGAAAGAAAAGAAGGAAGAAGAAAGCTCTTCTCATTTCACTCCAATCTTGCTCAAATCCCTTCACCTAACTCCTTAACTACTTGGAGATTCACTTAAACAAGAAGAAAGACATCATCTCACAGTTTTCTTGGGGTTTTAAGAGGTGCAAAAATTTCTGGTTTCTCTTAAGAATTAGGAGGTAATCATCCAATCACTTAATCTTAGTTTTAGTGGGTTTAATCGTTGCTATGAAGCTTGTAACTTCATTATAGTTGTTGTTATTTGGATTTAAATGGTTGGGGTGGACTCTATGAATTCCCACCTTGGATATATGGACTGATATGATGATATAATTGTTAGTTTGAGTTGTTTAAGTGTTGGTTAAGATGTTTTTGGATAGAGAATCGAAGGAAAACCGAAGGAAATTTCACTTGGGCTACTGACCGAAAATCTGTCCTGTTTTGCTGTGGCTTTGGTTTCGAATTTTTGTTGCTCAATGACTTTGAAACTGATATAGATATGTTGTATATTATGTGTAGAAAGTTTCTATCAAAATCATTTGATTTGGTTGAGTAAAAGTTGAAATTTTGAAATTGTAGAAATCTGGGAAAAATGTGTTCAGGTGGTCTGGACAGAGCATCTTTGAACGAACATAACTCTCCGCTCAGACATCGAAATCAAGTGTCATTTGTGGCATTTGAAACTAGACATCCGTAGATTTCCAATGGTATAAAAATGTACCTTTTAATTCGAAGTGATTCATCCGTAGTGATTGATCAAAGTCGGCTGACCTGTTCTGTTAACCTATCTGAGAGAAAGGTAGAAGCTGCATTTTGTGGCTTTATTTCTCTCACTTAGGAATTGATTTTGAGAATGATTTCTTCTGATGAAATGTTGAATTTTGAATCTAGTTTCGAATGCCACCAACCATGCTCAATTTCACATTGTATTGAGTGAGATATGGTCTATTCCTGAACTGTACCAAAGCTAGAAAACCCTAATTTTTGCTAGTCGAATGGCCTAGCTTGACTTGGGACATGTTGTTTTGAAAATTTTGGTATCAATCACCTATCAAATGTATATTAAATGTTTCTTTCGTCTTGGTTTCACAATTGAATCAGATTGGAGTTGACTTTATTGGGTAAAATGTTTGAAAAAGGAAAAGGAAGCAAGAAGGCAGATTTGTCTTGGAAATTTCTTAAACTTTGGTAGTTTTGTTAACTACCTTCCCATGCGAATTTTCAAATAAAATTTGACTAGAGGAGTATTTGTCATATGGAAGTTGAATTGTACCAATTTTGGTGTCAATCTAAGACCATTTTGACATACAAATGATGTCCCAAAGTTGCTTTTCAAATCTAGAAAACTGTTCCTTTTCTCTTGGTCGAATAGTCAAATCTGATTTGAGAAGTTATATTTCGAAAACTTTGATGTCAATTACCTCTAAATTGCTTATTGGATATTTATGGAACATTGGTTTCAACATTTGAATTAATTGAAGTTGATTGTGTGGAACAAAGCTTTTAAAAAGGAAGGAAACGTGAGAAGGCAGATTAGCCTTGAAACATTTCTTGAATTTTAGTTGTTTGAATGACTGCCTTTCCGTGGGAGTTTTTGCATGAAACTTGGTATAAATGTTGTTCACACATGGAAGATTTAGCATACCAAATTTGGTGTATTTCCAATGCCAAATCGATGGGCCAAATCATACTTCAAAAATAGCCTTTCAAACCTGGAAAATGACAGAACAGTTTATAAAATGCGACCAATTTTGAATTGATGTATCTCGACACCCAAAACTCCAATTTTAGTTCTGTTTGTTGTATGTGGGACCTTGATCGAAATTCTTATTGAGTTATCAATTTCAGAGGCTAGTTCACATTCTGTGAATTTTGCCGAATTTCTAAAATTTACCGAAAACTAAAACTAAAACTGTCTTGTAAGTATAAGTCAGCCACTTTAAACTGAAATTTGAATGTCTTCCATTTAGAATCTTGTAAAAGTGTCTTCTAGGAAATTTTAGTACTTTGAACCAAGATTTCCAATGGTATAATGTTTTCCAATTATGGACCTATTGAGTGCAAGATACGATTTTTCAAAAATTGTCCCGTAAAACTGAATTTTCGAACTTGTTGGGAAATGCGTTTTTGGAGACTCTTTCCTATCCTTTGATATTGATTGACCGTTTTAGACTTGACTTCATGAAGGAAATCAGTTTTTCCTTGTGTTATTAAATTTAACTTTTGAACTTGGAATTTTGAGCAAGCAAAATTCTATTTCATGACATTTTCTTAGATTGTACAAGTGTACAGTCTCCCTTGTTAATAAGGGATTTATAAGTAATAGTGTGTTATAGCCAATTGTTATTTATTCCGGCACTCAAGGGGACCTTCAAGAGGAATTCGAAGCGGACGCCTAAACACTTGTTTAACCACTTACTCCCTATTTTGATTGGTGAGTGTCAAGTGCATGATTTGCTGCATCTACTTGATTTATCTCGCTTATATACGTGAATCTCACTTGATGAGACGAGTGTGTACTTTATCGCACTCGCTCTCCTTTACTTAATGTGAGAACCCGTAAATTTTATTTATTTCTAGGTCAATTTGACTCATTTGCACCCGTTTTCCACATTTTCTTGCTTCTAAGAATATTCTAGACATTTTTATGAGTAAATAGGGTTTTTAAAATATTTTTCTAGCAAAAGTCAATTTTCGAAATTTTTGGAGTGAATAGTGCACGTGGGACCCGCTAGTGCGTTAAGTGAGAGAAATTCGACCAATCAGGTCAAGTTTTGCGTACTGAGATTTAATTACTAGATGTTAGTAGGTGATTAGAGGTTACTTGGATGAATTAAACTTGGTGAGACAAGAAGATAGGAATGAATTAATAAGGCGCCACGTGTCGCAATTTCATTGGAGCTTGGACTTTGACCATTTTTCACCTTTACTAAAAGAAGAAATTTGACTCAATGCATCTTCATTTTTCTCCTCCCTTGGCCGACTTTCTTGAGGAAAAAGAAAGAAAAAAACTCCAACTTTGATCTTCAATTCCTAGCTCAATCTTGAAATCTAACCGGTTAAACCTTGAATTTGTCCACCAAAACCACTTGCTAGGAAGCTTGAGCTCTTGGTGGAGCTATTTTGGGGAGTAAGCACTTAAGCTACAAACTTTCTTGGGGAATTAAGGTATTGCTTGGAAACTTCTCTTTTGGTTCCATTAATGTCAAATTGATGGCCTATGGTGGCTAAGTAGTTAGATTTATGGATGAAATTATGGTTTATTTGGAAGTTGTATGAATTTCTGATTTTTGAGGAATTTTTCTGTTTTATATGATAAATGTTAGCTAACCTTGGTTGGATGGTCTAATAATGAGCCAAATGGAGCTCTTGTGTGTGAATTTCGAGTAATTGCGGAAATTTCCAGTTTTGCACAAAATTTCAGTTTTAGGGTTTATGAATTGGGGCTTTTCTATAATTGATGTTTGGAATGGCAATTGGCTTGGAATGAAGTTTATTGAGTAGCCTATGAGTGAATTGTGGTTGAATTGGATGGGATTTGATGTTTGTTTGTAGGATGGAAAAGCTAGAATTTAAGGGGAAATGCTGTCAAATTTCCGCCAGGAATTCCTGAACAGTTTCGGGAAATCTGTTATAACTCGATGTAGGAATATCGGAATTTAGTTCTGTTTGTTGCGTTTTAAACTAGACTCCTAGGGCTACAAACCGTGAAAATTTCAGACCCTAGTTCTGCCTGTGTGATTTATGGTGATTTTCCAAAGTTGACTGAAAATTACATACCTGTTCTGTCTTTGACTGGACGATGCTGCGACTTGAGGCTAGAATTTAACTAACTTGTGATTCGAATCTTGTAAACATGTCTTCTAAGTAATTGTACCCCTTTGAGTGTATTTTCCGACGGTATAAATTTTATTAATTTTGGCCTTAAGACCTGTGAGATATGATTTTTCCAATGAGAGCGCGCAAAGCTGGAAAATCCT
>CM041215.1:10869358-10983703 GCA_023065735.1 Coffea humblotiana | reverse complement strand
TATGACTATCAGAAGAGATGCACAATTTTGTATTATATTACAACGATTCACTCGGATGGAAGATATGTAGGAGCATCAATATTTTCTTTACGTGCATTGATTTCTTAGAACTATTGTATCTATTGATTTTAGATCTACATATATCTGTGTCATATTTGTTTAATGTATTTTCTACCATTAGTACAGTTTTATTGATTGAAATATTCTTTTCTATAAAAAAAGTTTCCATGATGAGACATAATTAAGAATGGATTAATATGTAAATCTTGTTAGGTAAAAATTAAAGTGTTAAATGCACTTAACCCCTTGAATGTTAGCCCCAGTTGTACTTTGGCCCCGTTAACTCAATAAATAGGCACTTTATCTGCTTACTTGACGAGAAAAGCACTCCTTCCATGTTATTTATTTTTCATTTCTTTTTTCCGCCTTTCTTGCCGTTTTTCTACTTGCCCTTTTCTCAATTTTGTAGAAATGTCTTATCCCGCATGAGGCCGTGGCGGAGGCCATCCCAGTCAAAGAAGTGGGATATCAAATAGAACCCACTTAAATATGTATTATCCTTCTTTGATATATCCTCCGCTGGCTTAGGATCAAATTAGCCAAAGTATTACTCACCATTTTTCAAATTCTCCATTACAGATCTAAAAATGGATCATTTTACAGTTTAAATCAGTAAGTCAATTTATCCTTAAATCAAGATGATTATTCTTTCATTGTTTCCAGAGAATCTGACAATTCATATATGTATTCTGAAATCCAATCTCATGTCTACTTCAACCAACCTGAAGACCTAAAAATACAAAATCCTCTTATTATTGTAGACAAATATATCACCTATTCAGATCAATCCCAATTTTGACTCAAAGGAGCTTAACCGGTCAAAGCACTGCATACCTATCCTGGATTCTTTCACTCCTTTGAGCCAAAATCATTTGATAAGCCCAAAGTTGTAAAATCCACTCTTAAATCAAAAAATGATCCGCCCTGGCATCCTACCATTAATGATCATGAAATTACTATTTCCTCACTCTTTATTCAATATGTTCCAACAATAAATCAGTGGGGAATGTCTCCTTTTCAAATCCATAAAGTCACTTCCAATTTTGATGGTTAAGAGTATCATTTAATTATCAAGAAATTCATTCAAAATATACTACAAAATTTGATGAAATTCCAAATAGTTGACTTCCGCATTTTTGAACAAAGTTTGAAATCCCATAGCTTTTTGCTTGGTCTTTTGAAATTGGCGAAGCAATAAATGCTCTCTCTCACTTGCGGAGACTTCATTTCACAAATTATAGCCTAATTATAAATATTCCATCAACCAAATTGCTCAACACATTGCAAGGGAGGAAGTTGAAATTTCTCAATCTCAAATACCAAAAATTCCTTGCCCCACGGATGTGAAGAAAATTCTTCATTAGATCCAAGGATAGGAAGGAAAATATGAAAACAAATCAAAAAAAGAAGTGATAAAAATGATTGCACAACAACTTTATGATGCTTTCTTTGAGGAAAAGAAAATGACGAAACCAAAAGCTTGATGAACAAATTTCGTGAAGATTTGGCCAAAATAAATTCCACCACACAAATACAACAGTTAAAAGAATGGCTGGACAAATCAGAAAAATCTTCCATCAGCTCGAAGAAAAAGTTGATAAAATTATTTTTCTCTTGAAGAAGTATCTACACATGAAGATATGGAAGAATCCAAATCAGAAAAATCAAAATCAAAGTCGAGACCTATAGGAATTATGCTTAGGAGATCCACATGGAAGAAAAAATGACAACATTCAAGTAGTGGAATGCCGGTCACAGCTGCTTAAATTAGCTAGCTAGAAAGTTGACGTATACTACGATAAAATTCTGAGAAAAGGATAAATGACTTATTTATTATTTTAAAAAATATCCGCACAATCGCAAGATGACTCAGCACCATTATTCGGAAGAAATCAGCTGCTCAAATTATGATCATCTAAAGAAGACAACCGGAGGTCATTCCAAAGAAGAAATGAAATGAAAAGGAAACAAAGTTTTGAACTGCAATGGCCCACTCCAATTAATGTAAAAATCATGAAAAATGTTCAAGCAGCATCCAAATGGTCTTATAAAAGGGCATTCATTTGATAAAACAAATTCAAGCCTAGTAGTTCAAGTCTGGTAGTCCTTAGTTTAAGCAAAAAAATTTCCTCTATAGTCTCTTAGAAAATCTTGAGATCATCTCTATTTTATATCACCTTCTTGTACAAATATTATCAATAAGAATTGAAGTTTTGAAGAATCAAGACTTGTGCTGAAATTCTACAAGTAAGCTTCTGCTCCCTTTCATTAATTTTCTTATGAAATTTTATATCCTAGGCACAGTTGGTATCAAAGCTATGGTAGGCTAAAACTATTGTGGGAAGGCTAGTTTTGTTCAATCTGTTATAATGGATTTAAAATCTAGTTTATTATGCAAATAATAAGACTGTGGTATGAAAAAAGTAGTCTATATCATGGATCAAACACAGGATTTGTGTGCAGCAATACGGCTGTGATCTCCTGAATCGTGTGAGCAATATGACTGTGGTATCATGAGCTTATATTCATCAGAAATGATGATATATTTATGTTAGTCAATGGCCTGGTATAGTTTGGATTAGGGTCTTGAGAGGTTATTTTGTTGTTGTTAAGACCGTTATATCTGCCTTGGACCCCTGTAGCATCCTCGACCTTCCACTATTGCATATCTCGTTCTTATGAATATGAGTCCAAAGGATTCATGTGCTTAATACGCTCACAGAGGCATTGAGATAATGTGTTCAATATGCTTATAGTGGCATTTGTGTTTGTCCAACATATATAGTAATTATTCTTCAAATCATTTGATCAACACGTTTGTACAAGGAGCTAGGATTTATTTTCTATTATGAGAATATTTGAATAGGGTTAACCACTCCTGCACTGGCTATAGATTTGCTCAGCTTTTGTCTAAAAAATTGCCTATAAACTTGTTTGTTTAAATAATGTCAAATTTATTACCTTTTGCATCTTCATCAACATCTTCTAAATCTATTCAAAAGAAAAATATGTTTACTAAAAATGTTTAAATATTAGAATTTGAAGAAATTGAGCAAGAGATACAAAATTGGAAATTACCTAAACATGAACCTTATTTAATTTATCAAAGGGGCAGATTTGATCCAAAAACTATACTTGCAATTAAAATTGTAAAAAGGACAATTCCTACTAACGATAAATTTGCTGAAACTAAACTTCTTAAATTAGAATCTAAAATAATAAATAGTGATCATAAATATTTATATATAGGATTAGTAAAAATTGCACTTCAACCCTTAAATCCTCAAGGAATAAATACTTCCATTTTGGAAACCTTAAGAGACTGTAGGCATCTACAATTTCAAAATTCTTTATTAGAACTGGTTGAAACAATTTTATGTAATGGTACAATATATTTTAATTGTCGTCCAAATTTTTCTATCTCTCTCACAAATAAAAATTTAAAAGATGTTTTAACAATAAATATACAAACAAAAAGATATAATATGAAAGTAGGATTTGAACACATAAATTTGACATATAGAATTTAGTATAGAAAAATGACGACACTAAGTTCTGATGCTCAATCTTATGATAAACTAAGTAGGCAAACTATAATTGGAACAAATCCAAAAAGTTCAAATTTACAATTGCCAAAATATATAAATTGGGATGAAGTTGAATTCCCTCCGATCTTGACATTACAAAAAAAAAAAATTACAAATCCTCCTCCACCTTAAATTACAAATCTTTTCTCTATTTCTAAAAATCAAACCGGTGACATAAAAATTGTTATTGATAGAAGACACCAATCAACATCTTCAATTCCTTCTTCTTCTTTTAAACCAAAATTTACCTACTCTCAATCTGAAAGATTTTCTTCTAATACTCCTCATCAATATATATTTTTGAAGGTCTAAAAGGCAAATCTAATCAAATTTTACAACCTGCTTATAAAGAAAAATATTCAAAAAATGATCTTGATGATATTTCTTTAGAATCTGAATGTAGGTTTATAATTCACACATTGTCCACAAATTCTTCATTAGATATAAAAGAAATTAGTTGTGAATGTAACAAAGAGTTTTTTCAAACCTGAAAATGAGAAATTTAAAAATGGTTTTTTGAAAAATATACTCCGGATCAACAAATTCCATTTAAAAATGATTATTATAAATATATAGAATTAACTTAAATAGTTATTCCTTTTGTTCAATGGTTTTATGTTAAAAGTAAAGCAAGACTTGAAAATTCTTTTGATTTAAATATTTTAGAATCTTCAATTCCAAAATGGTTAACTTTAGACAAAAAAAAGTTGAGTCTTCTTACCCTTCATTTCAAGGACTTAAAATTAGAAATGATGATAAATCAATACATGCCAATCCTCTAATAAGTCAATCAAGAGCCTCTTTAGTCTCAATAGCTACTCAAGGAAGCTATACAAATCATTTACTAAGATCTAAATCACAATATTTAATAAAATTATAAGATAAAATAGATAAACAAAAAGGCCCAATTCTTTTATCCTCTAGCTCATCATTTACTAAATCTCGTCAAACTTCAGCCATCAAATCTCTTCCGGATTTACTACCAGATGCTTTTCCATCCCTTAGAAATCATAGAAACAAAAATAATAATGCTAATGATGAATTAATTAGTATTCTTACATAATACTAATTAATATAAATAAATTTTAATATAAATGTTTTATCTTTATAAGAAGAATTTTTTGATACAAATAATCTTGATGCTGATACCCAAATGTTGTCTAAATTACAAATTAAAGACGACAATTTTCAAATTGATAGATTAAAAAGGAGAATTCCTAAGAAAAATACTTCTCAATTTTTGCCAAAATATTCTAAAACAAATTTTATTATCAAGGGCCAATTCTTGCAGTTGTCATGTTAAAAGAATTGGATAGTATTCAAAATTCCTATCAAAATAAAACTATTTATGAATGGAATATAGATGGGATGTCACAATATCAAATTGATAGAGCATAAATTATAGTATTTTACATGATTTTATGATTAAGTATTTATGCCCTACATGTTTAAATTGAATGAAAAACTGCTTAATTGGTGTTATATTTGTGTCACAGGGAGAAAATTAAAGATTGAAGGAAATTGGATGAAAATTGCACCAAGAATTCAAATTTGGGGGGTTGAAACAAAATTTTGAGAATTAGTAGATGATGTACAGTGTCAATCTGCAGACTGGACTGCTCGCTAGTTATCACCAGAAGTTGCAAAGTGAAGATTGAAGCACAATGAGCGTTGCCGGATACATATATCAATTTGAAAACATTTGGCATCCTTTCATACATACATATATCTTTGAGGGTGGGTGACATACAATATATTTTGATAACCCTACTTCTCGATCTAGGGTTCCAGCTCATGGAAGCGCTTCAGCCTAGGGCTGGGGGCAGCCCCCATTGCCATCTACTAAGTCTTTTTCGTCTCTTTTCTCTACTAAATCCCCCTCACCAATTGATATAAAAAAACCAGTAGTGAATAAAGGTGAACCTGCTGTGTTCTTCATGCGAGATGGCATAGATAAATTAGCTGCCCCTTATAAGTTTTCTGTCGTGGGTAAGTTTTCTCATGGTCGGTCGAATTTGGAAGAGATTCGTAGGTTCTTTTCTACCTTGGACTTGAAAAATTCAATCACAATAGGTCACTTGGATGCACGTCATGTTTGTAAGGATCGAAGACAACCTAAGAGGGGGGGGTGAATTAGCTTATTTAAAAACTAACCAAATTATGAGACTCTTTTTGCTCAATGTGCAATTTACCATCTTTTCTAGATGACCACACAATGGAACAAATAATGAGAAAGCACAAATGTTTGTGAGTAGAAGAGATGAACAATTTATATTGCAAGCTAGTAAATGAAAGAGATAGAATAGCAAACCGAATTCCAAACTCCTCTTGAGTTTGAGTATCACTTTATAGAGCAAGTTTCTTTAAGTTGATCAATTACAATCAATCTTTGTGTACAAAGAAAGTATCACTTCCTCCTTACCCCAAGCCACACTTGGTCAAGGTAGGAAGTTTTACTATCACTCAGATAACCCGCACAATGCTACACTATTGAAGTAATTTTCTCATACAAGAAAAACTTATATGAAATCTACATAGCTAAGAGTACAAATCTTCTTTGAAAAGAATTTTCTTACTAAAATTGTTCTAGATCTTTTGTAGTCTCAATGTGCAAAAGTATTTAGAAGTAGTTGACTTTGTTCTATTTATATGAGACCAAAAGATTCTTCAATTAAAGTTTCCAACAGACAAAAGGCAATTGAAGAGTCAACTAGCCGTTGGTAGTGTCGAACGTCCGGTAGACCTATTTCTTGCGTCCGAACGTAGACAGTGAGCTCAAGAAATTTTCTTGAAATATTTCGGACGTCCGGTACCTCCAGAGTTTGCGTTCGAAAGTAGGGAGTGAAACTAAGAATTTTACTTTGATTCTTTCGGACGACCGAAGCCTCCAAAACTTTGCTTCCGAAGTGTCGCAGTGTTTGTTAGACGTCCGGTGCTCTGATGATGAGCGTCCGATCGAAGTCATTGAGCTTATAAGGAATGACTTAATGTCTTCGGATGGCCGATGGTAGAGTTCTTCATGTGTCCGAAGTTGTGTAATGATTATCGGACGTCCGGTACTCTGATGATGAACGTCCGATCGAAGTCAGTGAGCTTATAAGAAATGACTTAATGTCTTTGAACGGCCGATGGTGGAGTTCTTCATGTGTCCGAAGTTGTGCAATGATTATCGGACGTCCGATCCAGTCTTCTCGAGCGTCCGACAGTTTCAGCATTCCTTGACCCTTTTAAATATGCTTAATCTTTGAACCTGTTTTGCTGCATTTCTAAAAAAGGTCTTTGAAGAGAGAATTAGTAACATCCATTTGTTTTGTAAATATCAAAAGTTAGAGATTTAGATTTACAATCTCCCCCTTTTTGATGATGCCAAAACAATGGATGGAGAGAAAAAAATCATTGAGTCAAAACTCTCCCTTACTTAATGCATAGTGTAAAAAATTGTAAGTACTATTCCCCTTCAGAATGACTCTCCCTCACACATATACCAGAAGACTTTAAAACTTCCTGACATTTCATTTTCTTATCATCCTCATCCATTTTTTCCCCTTTTTGTCATCATTAGATGATTCAAATCCATTTCTCCACTTCCAACAACATAACATTAATGTCATCAGTCACATGATTAATCAAGAACACGAAAAACAGCATTAGCCAGCATCATTAATCAACAACCAATATCAGCAATCACAGAGATACCAAACAAAAGATGACCAACAAAAGTAAACAGAAATCATTGCAAATATAAAAGTTAACCAAAATTTACAAGCCAACAAAGTTAACTAAACAACCAGAATCCTGAGTACAAAGTACCTGAAATGTTAAAATGCAGAAGATGCAAATGTCTGATATGAGATGCCTACTTAAACATAAAGTGTAAGTGCCTAGAGGTGCCTAAATTGTGATTTTGGACGATCCGAGCCTCCTCCTTATTAGGCGAAACTGTGTAGGATCCACTTCTTCCTCTTCAGTTTCCTCATCATTATCACTGTCTTCATTTGCTGGAACCTTTCTCTTGTCTTGTGGCTGAGAACTGGAAACACGAACCTCTGGAGTGGATTCAGTATGTGGAGTTTGCTCAGTTGACTCAGTCCTAGACTTCTTTTGATGTATATTCTCATCTTCTTGAGAGATAGGAGACACAACTCAATGAAGGTGGCTTGTTGTTCAGGTGACATAGTCATCATTAAACCATTTTCAAGAAGTAGGATGTGTTGTTTGAGATCCTCAAACAAGGAAATGACCTCATAAATAGAAGAGAAAGGTTGAGTGAGTGATATTTTGGGATGAATGGTAAAAGGTGAAACAAACTGAGACTGATCTCGAGAAGTTCTAGGGGTGACAGGGGGTGTCATGACGACTCTTTGTTCTAAATTTACTATAAAAAAATCTCAGATTTTTCTTTCAAAATAAGCTTTTGAAAAGACAGTGGATGACCCTCTTTTGGTAACACCCCAGTGAAGGGAATCTTAAAATGAGTAAAGATTGGTGTTAAGAATTTTCATAGGAAAGTTTCCTACGGCTGTCAGTACTGATTTTGAGTAGAAATTTGCACATTACAAAACCAAAATCAATGCGGACTTTTTCAACAAAATAGTAAAACAGGTAAAGTTTCATTTTGTTGACATCTGTCCTATGACCATCAGTAATCAACAAATTTGAAATTATTGAAAAGATGATCAATTTTGAGGGTTGAGATCCTCCAATCTAGCCTTAGCAGGAGTGTTAAAGTGTGTGTGAAAATAAGTCATCAGTTTTGTAACAAAAATGATATACAGAAGGAAATTTTTCATATGAGAAAAATTTGTAATTTTTTCTTTGAAACCGTCTTCAATTTTGGAATAGCATTGACAATATCAGGAGTGAAAGCAATATCGACTGAATTAACTCGAGAAATAAGATCAGTGTGTGAGGTATCCTTTTAAGATTAGCAAAGAATTGGTGAAGCATGTCAGGGTAATAGGTATTGGGAATGGTCAGAATATGAGTCTATTTTTGGAAAGCAAAAAGTTCAAGAGCAGGTTCGAGGTCAAGCTTACGGAATTCAGAAGGGATAATGGTTCTCTGAGTGATGAAACCCTTCTGAAAAATTCATTCGAACCTCTCCCTGGCATCATCATCGATGAATTTGGGTAATGGAGTGGGTTTTTTTCAGTTCAGCCTCAGATTGTGCTCTGGCAGAACGCTTCTTCTTTCCACTGCGTTGACCAGTTGGCACAGCAGTCTGGACATCAGACCTTGTTCTTGGTGACTTCCTGGTAGAAGGTTCAGCAGTTTGCTGTTCCTAACACTTTGCTCATCAGTTTGATGTTCCTCAATTTGCTCAACAGACGGCTCAGGTTTTCGTGCCTTCAGTTTGAGCAGTCGATTTGCCTCTGGCCGGCTGTTTCCTTTTTTCACCACGAGTTGCAGTTCCCTTTTTGGGTGATTTCGTGATGGAAGGTTCGACCACTTCAACATCTTCATCTATAAGCCTGGTAGTGCGTCCGGCACTGGCAGATCCTCCCTTATTCTTACCATGATGAAATGCAGAGTGTTTTTGTTGTGGAGTATGATGCAAATGTGTATGAGACTGACTAAAAGTGGTATGGACTACAATGAAGGCTTGAATCGTCCAGAGAGAGTGAATTTTGAGTGACTAGGGTTTCAGGTGAGAATTGGATTTATAGGGTAGTTGGCAGTTAGAAAAAGTTATGAGGGGTAATGATCGGCAAAAGGAGTATAAAGGCTTTGGACAAATCAATTTCTTGGAACTTGTTCAGAAGAGAGATGAATTTTGAAATTTGAAAATAGGAGAAGATGAGGGGTTGCGTCCGATATAACGGATAAAAATGAACTGAATGAAGGGAAGACTGACTTATAACAAGCATTTTTTGAGTTGGACGGCCGAACGAATGAAGCGTCCGACACTATCGTCCGAAACAAAATTTTCTGGAAAAAGGGCTTAGAACACTGTCGGACGTCCGTTCATCAGGTATCGGACGTCCGATAAAGCGTGACCAGATAATTTTTCAGAAAAACTTTTCAACAACGCCCAATTTTGTTCTCAAGAATACAAACTGATCTAGTGGAAGGGCTTTTGTGAGAATGTCAGCACTTTGATCTTTTGAGCAAACATATTGCACACAAATTTCACCTTTTTGGACGAGATCTCTAATGAAATGATACTTTATGTCAATATGCTTTGTCTAGAATATTGAATGGATTTTTTGTCAAATTTATGGCACTTGTATTGTCACAATACACAGGCACACATCATATACTAATCCAAAATCATTCAAGGTACTTTTCATCCACATCAGTTGAGCACAACATGCACCAGCGCAACATATTCCGCTTCGGCCGTAGACAATGAAATAGCATTTTGTTTCTTACTTAACCAAGACACTAAGCAATTACCAAGAAAGTGGCATGTACCACTTGTACTCTTTCTATCTACTCTACATCCACCAAAGTCAGCATCCGAGAAATCATAAAGAAATTCATGACATCTAAGATACCAAAGACCATAGTTCAATGTTCCTTTCAAGTATCTAAAAATCTTTTCACAGCAAGCAAGTGAGATTCTTTTGGACAAGATTGGAAACGAGCACACAAGCAAACAGCAAACATGATATCGGTCTACTTGCATTAAATAAAGTAAGCTGCCAATCATACCTCTATACTTTTTTCATCAACATTTATACCTCCTTCATCCTTGTCAAGTTTGGTAGATGTGCACATTGGGTTCCAACTTTTTGATTCCTCCATACCGAACCTTTTGAGCAGCTCCTTGGTGTATTTAGCTTGATTAATGAATGTTCCTTCTCGAGTTTGTTCCACTTGAACCCAAGGAAGAAATTCAATTCTCCCATCATGCTCATCTCAAACTCTTTTTGCATAATAGTAAAAAATCTTGCACAAACACTCATTAGTAGCACCAAAGATAATATCATCAACATATATTTGCACAATTAGTAGATCATTGGAGCATTGTTTGGTGAAAAGAGTGGTGTCTACAATGCCCCTTTTAAAACCATTTTCAATCAAGAAACCACTTAAGCGTTCATACCATGCTCTTGGAACTTGCTTTAAACCATACAAAACTTTTGAGAGTTTAAACACATGATTTGGAAACATTTCATTCTCAAAATCGGGAGGTTGATCAACATATACCTCTTGATCAATAAAACATTTAAGAAAGCACTTTTAACATCCATTTGAAATAATTTAAAATCCTTGAAACATGCAAATGCCAAAAATATTCTAATTGATTCTAGTCTAGCTACGGGAGCAAATGTTTCATCAAAGTCTATTTTTCTTCTTGAGCATACCCCTTAGCAACTAGTCTAGCCTTGTTTCTCACTACTTCACCTTTGTCATTCATTTTATTTCTAAACACCCATTTTGTGCCAATAATAGGATGATTTTGAGTCTTTCAACTAATGTCCACACCTTGTTCCTTTCAAATTGATTTAGTTCCTCTTCCATAGCTAAAATCAGTTTTCATCTTTCAATGCATCAATAACATTTTTTTTCAAAATGTGAGACCAAAGCAAAATTGTCCATCAATTGTTTTGAAGAGGAGCGAGTTCTTACCTTTTCGGATGGATCACCAATAATGAGCTCCTTAGGATGATTTTGAACAAACTTCAAACTTTTGGAAGATCCCTAGGTGCATCACCATGATTGTCATTTTCTTCCAATGCTTGATTGTCTTGGGATCATCTTCCTTTGAGCTCTCTTCTTGTGGAGCATTGTTTTGATCATGAATTGTGAGTTTCTTTAGTCCTTCTTGAACACCTACATCATCATCCTCACAACTATTTTGAAATGTTATCATTAGATTCATCAAAGGTGACATGTATGGCTTCTTCAATAACAAGAGTCTTCTATTATAGACTCTAAAACCTCTTTTGTTCTCACAATATCCCAAGAAAATGCCTTCATCAGATTTCTTGTCAAATTTTTCAAGGTGTTCCTTGATATTTAATATAAAGCATTTGCAACCAAATTTTGAAATAACCAACAATTGACTTTTTATCAAACATTAATTCATAAGATTTTGTTCAAAATAGGTCTCAAAAGAACTCTGTTCATAGCATAGCAAGCATTAACGGTTTCGGCCCAAAAATATTTTGGCAAGTTACATTCACTTAACATGGTTCGTGCGGCTTCTTGAAGAGTTCTATTCTTTCTTTCAACAACACCATTTTGTTGAGGAGTTCTAGCAATTGAAAACTCATGTGTGATTCCATTGTTATCACAAAATTCTGAAAAATCACAAAATTTAAACCGAGCCATTGTCACTTCTAATCTTGATAATTTTCAATCCAATCAGATTTTGAACTTTTGCAAATAATGAAATAAAACTTTTGAAAGCATCATCCTTGTGAGCAAGAAATATCACCCAAGTGTATCTAGAATAATCATCAACAATAACCAAACAATATCTTTTACCACCCAAGCTAGCAATCTGTGTAGGACCAAATAAATCAAGATGTAAAAGATCCAGCGGTTTTGAAGTAGAAACACAATTCTTAGGTTTGAAGGAAACTTTTACTTGTTTTCCAAATTGACAAGCATCACAAATTTTGTCCTTTTCAAAGTTAATTTTTGGTAAACCTCTAACAAGTTCCTTTTTGAAATTTCTTTTAACAAATTCATATTGAAATGACAAAGTCTTCTATGCCACAACCAAGGATCTTCATCTGCAACTTTAAGACATTTAAGGCTGGAAGAATCAACATTATCAAGAATAACTACATAAATGTCATTCACTCTTTTTCCTTTGAAAATAATGTTGAATTTTGAGTCAAGAACAAGACATTCATGTTTTTTAAATAGCACAAACAGATTTCTGTCACACAATTGACTAACACTCAACAAATTATAACTCAGATTATCAACTAGAAGAACATTGTGAACAAAAGTTTGACCATTCTTACCAACATCTCCAACTCCAACTGTTTTGGCTTTGTTATCATCTCCAAATGTTACTTTTCCACTTGATTTTGACTTGAGTTTGATGAATTGTGATGGATCACCAGTCATATGCCTTGAGCATCCACTATCTATGAACCATTTTGATTCCTTAATGACATTCACCAAACTCACCTACACAAGAGTTCACAAGATGATATTTGGTACCCATTTACTTTTTGGGTCTTGAGAGTTAGCATTATGTCTAACTATCCACATACATTTCATGCCATTTCTCATATTCTTTCTTACATAGCAATTATTTTCATGTGACCAACTTGGCAACAAAAGCTACACATAGTCAGTGAATTGCCTACAAAGACAGGTTTAACAAATCTGACTTGCCTTCTTTTATAGATGTTAAATTCGTTTGCATTAGAGTTCAACCTTTTCTTATGAATGTCAAAGTGAGGTTTTGATTCATTCTTTTGAAGGCAGTCTTGTTTCTTGTGTTTAAGCAACTCATCTAGACCATCCATTCTTCTTTTCAAGTCACCTTGTTCCTTTTTGAACAACTCACACAGCTTTTTTTTCTATCAAGCTCAAAAAGTAGAACATTCTCATCCTTTTTCAAGTAGTCATTTTCAGCTTTCAGCATTTTGTTTTGTCGAAAAAGATTTGCATTGTCTTGAATCAAAAAACTAATTTTCTGTTTTAGTTCCTTGTTTCTAGCATATGATTCTTTCAAGCTATTATGCAATCTCTCAATGAAAGACTCAACATCATCTTCAGATTCATCATCACTAACAGGTTGAGAGTTGCAAGTAGTTATCTCATCATCACCAATAGCCATGAAAGCCATTTGAGCAGATTCCTCTTCCTCTTCAATATCACCATCCGAGTTGCAATCATTCCATGTGATTTGAAAGTTGTTGAACTTTGGTTTTCGTTCAACTTTTCCTTCTTTCTTCTTCTTCATTGGACACTCACTCATGTAGTGTCCAAGTTGGCCGCATTCAAAGCATTTGTCCGCTTGCTTTTTATTGGCCTCTTGTTTTCCTTTGTTTCTTGCATTGTTGAACTGATTTGGAAATGTATTGCTAGGTCCTCCTCTTCTGAATCTCCTTTTGTTGAGATTCTTTTGAACTTCTTGTAATGAGAGCAAGATCATTGTCATCAACTTCTACATCTTCTCCATCCAAGGAAGCCGAATCATCTTCATCTTGAGAAGTTTTTAGAGCAATGCTCCTTCTCACTTTTGCATCTTCCTCCTCTTGTACCTTAGACTTAAGTTTCAGCTCATAAGAGGTTAGAGAATTAATGAGAGATTCAATAGACATAGTATTTAGATCTTTAGCCTCTTCAATGGCAGTCACCTTACTCTCCCAATCTTTGGTCAAGGCGTTCAAAATCTTTCTGTTTTTCTCACCTAAGGTGTATTCCTTTTCCAGCACCTCTAAGTCCTTAATGAGATCATTGAATCTACAATACATCTTATCAATGTTTTCATGAGATTCCATCTTAAATGATTCATACTTAGTAACTAGGATTGATTTCTTTTGTTCTCTTACATTCTCACTCCCTTCATGGATCTCTCTTAGTTTATCCCAAATTTCTTTTGCAGATCTACAACCTTTGACTCTAATAGACTCATTTGAATCTAAAGCACTATACAACACATTCATAGCCTTGGCATTCAAGGTGAGATGAGTTCTATCCTCAGCAGTCAACTCATTTCTGATTTTTGGTCTTGGTCTATGAGTGGCATCATCAATAGTAGAGGCATCAAATGGACCTTCATTAACAATAAACCAGTTCAATATCAATAGATTGCAAGAAGATAATCATTCTTTCCTTCCAACTCACATAATTGGATCCATTAAACATTGGGGGTCTAGTGACAGATTGTCCTTCAAAAAAATGGCATTGTTGGTTGTCATTTTTACTCCCAAAGATTGAGCTTAATCTCTAGGAGACCAAACTCTGATACCAATTGTAAGGATCGAAAACAACCTAAGAGGGGGGTGAATTAGGTTATTAAAAACTAACCAAGTTATGAGACTCTTTTTGCTCAATGTGAAATTTACCCTCTTTTCTAGATGACCACACAATGGAACAAATAATGAGAAAGCACAAATGTTTGTGAGTAGAAGAGATGAACAATTTATATTGCAAGATAGTAAATGAAAGAGATAGAATAGCAAACCGAATTCCAAACTCCTCTTGAGTTTGAGTATCACTTTATAGAGCAAGTTCTTCAAGTTGATCAATTACAACCAATCTTTGTGTACAAAGGAAGGATCACTTCCTCCTTGCCCCAAGCCACACTTGGTCAAGTTAGGAAGTTTTACTATCACTCAGATAACCCTCACAAAGCTACACTATTGAAGTAATTTTCTCACACAAGAAAAGTTATACGAAATCTACACAACTAAGAGTACAAATCTTCTTTGAAGAGAATTTTCTCACTAAAATTGCTCTAGATCTTTTGTAGTCTCAATGTGCAAAAGTATTTAGAAGTGGTTGACTTTGTTCTATTTATATGAGACCAAAAGATTCTTCAATTAATGCTTCCAACGGACAGAAGGCAGTGAAGAGTCAACTAGCCGTTGGTAGTGTCGGACGTCCGGTAGACCTATTTCTTGCGTCCGAACGTGGACAGTGAGCTCAAGAAGTTTTCTTGAAATATTTCGGACGTCCGGTACCTCCAGAGTATGCGTCCGAAAGTAGGGAGTGAAACTGAGAATTTTACTTCAATTCTTTCGGACGTCCGAAGCCTCCAAAACTTTGCGTCCGAAGTGTCGCAATGTTTCGGACGTCCGTGCTCTGATGATGAGCGTCGATCGAAGTCAGTGAGCTTATAAGGAATGACTTAATGTTTCGGACGGCCGATGGTGGAGTTCTTCATGCGTCCGAAGTTGTGCAATGATTATCGGACGTCCGATCCAGTCTTCTCGAGCGTCCGACAGCTTCAGCATTCCTTGACCCTTTCAAATGTGCTTAATCTTTGAACCTGTTTTGCTCCATTTCTGAAAAAGGTCTTTGAAGAGAGAATTAGTAACATCCATTTGTTTTGTAAACATCAAAAGTTAGGGACTCAGATTTACATAAGTGTGAATAATTATAGTATTAAAGGAATTACATTTGAGGATTAGTGCACAAGTGCAACAAACAAGAGAGAAAAGTGGTAGTACACTTCACTATTCGCGTACTATTTCTAGTTGACTTTTGTGCAACTTTTGGCCACAAACTCAATAAGCTTCCAAGGGAAGATTCATAAAACAAAACCCTTCTCTTCCTCTCTCTTGGAGTCGGCCGAACAAGAAAAAAAAAAGGGGAGGAAGAAAGCTTATCTCATTTTGCTTCCATCTTGCTTCAATCTTGCCCAAAATCTTCACTCAACTTCCATACCACTTGGAGATTAACATTAGCTTGGAGGAGGACAACATCTAGTGGAAATTCTTGGAGGTTTTTGTGGTGAAAATTCTTGGAGGTTTTTGTGGTGAAATTTCAGGTTTCTTCAAGAGTTAAGGAGGTAACCAACAACTCTTACAATCTTTCCATTTTTCTTCAATAATCAAGCTTAGATTTCATGGGTTTGGTAACCCAAAGCTTGAAATAGGTAGAGGACTTGAGGAAATCTATTTTATTTTGCTTTAACACTAGGCTAGTGGACTTGATGATGCCTTTAGGTAGCTGCCTTGAGGTGTAACTAGTTGATTGTGGTTGTTTACGTGTTATTTGAGTTGCATACGGTTAGAAAGTGAAGGAAAAATCGAAAGAAAGTGGTGCACTAGAGCTGGCCGAAAATTTGTCCTTGTTGCTCAGTGATTATTTCAAATTTTTGGTACTTGTTTTCTATGAAATTGATGGTTATATGTTGTATATTATGTGTACAAAGTGCCTTGCGAAAATCATTTGATTTGGTTGAGCAAAACTTGAATTTTCGAAATTTAAAGAAACCTGGAAATGGTAATCTGGCAGCCGAATAGTGCTCCTTTGATCGAACATATTCTCTCTGTATATAAGTCAAAATTGAGTTCCGTTAGTGGCATTCAAACTAGACATCCTTAGCTTTCTAAACGGTATAAAAATCACCCATTAGTTCATTTTGAGTCATCCGTAGTGATTCTGGCAAAGTTTGATGCCCTGTTATGAATATCTGTCCGAGAGAAACATGAGAAGCTGCAACTTGTGGCTTCAATTTGAACTACTTGTGAACTGATTTTGGAAATGTTTTATTCTGATGAAATGAAGTATTTTGAACCTAGTTTCCAACGCCACCAACTATTTATAATTTGAACTTGTATTGACCGGAGTTAATGGCCTGATTTTGTAAGTACGATAAAGCTGGAAAACTGGAAAAACGTTTCCTTCTTGCTGGCCGACTGGTCTAGTTTGTTGTGGGATGTTTATTTGCGAAAATTTTGATGTCAATCAACCATAAAGTGTTTATTAAAGGTTTCTAAGGACCTTGTTTTAAAAATGGATCGAATTTGGACTGATTTCATTGTGCAAAATGTTTGGAAAAGAAATAAAAGCAAGAAGACAGATTGTCCTTAAGACAGATTGTCCTTGAAACATTTCCGAACTTTAGTCACTTTGTTAACTGCCTTCCCACGTGCGTTTTTGCTTGCAAATTTGGTAGAGAGGTAGTCCACATAATAGAGGTTAAGTGTACCAAATTTGGTGGTTATTTCAACAACCTTTCGATATCCAAATGATGCTACAAAATAGCTTTTAAAATCTGGAAAATTCACTGTTTTAGTAGTGAAATTTATCGACTTTGAACTGTTGTATCTTGATACTGAAGACTCCAAATTTAGTTTCGTTTCGTCGTGTTTGAAACCCTTGTTTGGAAACTCTTATTGTGTTATGAAATTTCAAGGGCTGATTCATTTTCTGTGAATTATGGCCGAATTTCCAAAGATGACTGCAAAACCAAGACTGGTTCAAATCTATCCTATTAGAACTGAATCTTTGAGTTGAAAGATGAGTGCTTTCTAATCTAGAATCTTGGAAAAGTGTCTTCTAGGAAACTTTTAGTAGCTCTGAACCAAGATTCCAACGGTATAAAGTTTTCCATTTTTGGACCTACTGAGTGCCAATTTCTGATTTTTCTAAATTTGACGCCTAAAACTGAAATTTTCTGACTTGATGGGAAATGAGTTTTTGGAAAACTTTCCCCTATCTTTTGATAGTGATTGATCGTTTTAAACTCGATTTCATGGAGGAAATCGGTTTCTCTTGTGTTGTTAAATCCTCACTTTTGAACCTCAATTTTAAGTGATTAAGGTTCTCTTTTGAGACTTTAATTTAGTTTAAATAAGTGAACCTTCTTTCTTGCATTAAATACATGATTGTGAGTGACTGTATTTGTTTATATTTTTCCAGGCGCTCAAGGAGACTTTCAAGATAATTTCGAAGGCAGACGCCTACAGACTAAGTTGCTCGCTCACGTCACTTTTGTTTTGACTTGATGAGTGTTCAAGTGTATGAAATGTTGTTTCGTGCTTAATTATTCTCATTGATGGAGTATTTTGAAAGTGTCGACTCGAGTGTGTACTTTATCACACTCGTTCTCGTTTAAGTGAAGTGTATTTGAATTGCTTGAAGTGAATTAAGTGAAGTGTTACAATAGTGAATTATGCTATGGTTGCATATGTCGATTGGAGTGAATCTCCTCGACTCCTAGTGATAATAGTGGGGGACGCCAAAAACTCATCGGCCGACCTTGCGAATCGAGCCGGCATGGGCATTGGTCGTGAAGCTTGGTGAGCCATGAGAAAAAATGTATAGTTGATCTATTGGAGAGATCTCGCTTGGCATACTCGAGTAGTATTGTCTTATATAAAAGAAGTGTGGGCCCGGAGCAGAGGGTGTAACGGTGAACGGGGAAGTGTAAGTGAAGTTCTACGGACTTAATACCCACTCGGTTAACGGAGTGTCATCACGGGGAAGTATTTGATCGAGTTATTGGCGAAGCAAGTGGAATATAGCTCCTGAGAGCTCCCGTATCCTTATCAAGTGTGTTTTATTGTTAAATGTGAACCACTTGAATATTATAGCTTTCATTCTCGTATAAGTGCTTTTGTTATTTGAACTATGTGTTTTGCATGTTTTCTTGGCCTCACGAGCATGTCGCTCACCCCATTAGATTTGTTTTCCTTAACCAGGAACCGAATGGAATGAATTATGAAGAAACCGACTTGATGCACTTTTTGATTAGGGTTTTGAATGTATTTGATTAGATGACGTTTTTGAAAGTTGTATATTTGGGGAAAGTGATGTACTTGATATCTTGAAATGTAAGAAATTGAATACTTATTAAGGAAGCGACTTTTCTTTATACCATCGACTTTTATTATTCGGTTATTTATTCTTAAGCTTGAATTGAAATTGTATCGAGTCCTGACAAGAGTTGGGCAGGCGTCCCGCCGATACCCTTGGGTTCGCCCCTGGAGAAGTGGGGGGCGTCACACTGGGACCATCGCAGACAGCACCACAATAAGGAGACAGCGAAACCTCCTGTTGTAACTAAAGGAAGGTGGCGAGAAATTCCTGATATGGCAAAGGTCCGTGTTGTGCAGGAGCGTACTACAAGCGACCCAGCTGCTGTCAAGGGGAGTCATCAACCTGAGCAAGGGGAAGGGGCGCTCTCGTGCTATGGGAAGAGTCTCTTGGGAGAGAGGCTGGAGTGCTCGAGACCTGCGTATCCCTCGACTACCCAGCTGGAGGTAGCACCGGCACCTCCAGTGGCAAAGGCGCAACATCAGGCGAGGGAGGAAGTTCTGATGCTGGCACGAGAGAGGAGGGGCACCAGTGACGCTGCGGTTGACAACATCCTGGAGGCAAGGCAGCTGCCGACCCAAGTGGCTAGCTCCCAACAGGTGCAAGCTGGGGAGGAAGATAGCGCAGCAAAGGTGCCCACGAGGGGTTGGGCGTTGCTACCAGCTGAGGTTGGGGAAATTGTTCAACGTGAGGAGGAGCTAATGACGAAGGAGGGGCTGTTGCAGCTACCAAGTGTGGCTGGAAACTTGTCTCCGCGTGGGGAAAGGACAGTCGAGGAGGCCAATGGCTTCACCCCTACTCGAACTTAATATTGATCAGTCAGTGGCAATCGAAAATGGGATCAACAAAGCAAGAACAAAGGGGGTTCGGGCATGGTTTTTGTCCGATAGGCAGCTTTGCTCTTCAGCAACATTGTCCCAAACTCTGTCCAAGTGGTATCCCACGATTAATGTTTTGTTTTGGAATATTCGAGGGGTCGCTAGACCGCCGAATTCTAAGAGGCTGATTAAGTTAGTTCGTATACACGATTTTAAATTGGTTGCTATATGTGAACCAAAGTTGAGTGAATCACATATTGATTCGATACGTTTGCGTCTCAAGTTTGACTCAGTGATGGTTAACATGTCCGAAGACATGGCTATTTTATAGCTCCCCGATCTCTTGCTTCGATCACTGGGAACTCTTCTCAGCATATTTACTTGGCGATCCAACATCCTCTGCTGCCAATTTCATTGATGTTCTCGCTGGTGCATGCTAAATGTACACTTGGGGAGCGGAGGGAATTATGGCAGGCTCTCCTTGGTGATAGGCCTAGCTCACTCCCGTGGTATATAGTGGGGTGATTTTAATGTTATCATGGCTCCTCACGAGAAGCGAAGGGGTCGGCCATTTGGTAGCTCGTAGGGAATGGAGCTCATGGCATTTATGGAGGAAGCTGGGGTTTATGATGCAGGGTTCTCTGGTTCAAGCTTTACTCGGTTCAATGAAAGAAGGGGTAGAGCCAGAATTTGGAAGCGTCTGAATAGGTTGTTAGTGAATGGAGACATTTCCAGGGTAGGGCAATCTGTTTCTGTGACCCATCTGGCGAGGCATCTATCTGATCATGCGCCACTCAAGCTCTCTTTTAAGACTCGAATGGATGGCAAGCCGAGACCATTTCGATTCTTAAATGTTTGGACATCAAAACACAACTTGTCGGATGTGATTCGAGGTGCCTGGCAGTTGGAGATCAATTGGTTCTCCTTTATGTCGCGCCCCATTTTTTGAATGAAAAATAAAGAGTTAAGGTTACGGGTTTATAAAAAGTGAATTTTTTGATTTTAATTTGAGACAAATGAATTTTTTTTAATTAGAAAATGAATAAAGAAATGAATTTTGATTTATTTTGATTGAAAAATGAATTTTGATTTCTTAGAAAATAAATAAAGAAAATGGGTCTAAATGGGAATTTTAAAAGTGCGACGGTTTTGACCTAGAAAATAGTTTAATAAAGGGGTTTTAATAAAAATAGGAGTCGCCACTTGGTATTGAGTTAAGATGTACCAAGTCACTTAAAATGAATTTTTTAAAGAAAATGTAGAAAAATCTTTTTTAAACGACTCCAAATTTTCGAAAATCAAGAGAAAGTGTTCGAGAGTCATGTTGAAGAAAGGGAAAGGCAATGGATAAAATCCAAGGCACCCTTTCAACCTAGCTTAGAGCTAGTTGCATGATTTAGTCAAAAGTTTTCTTAATTTAAACCCAAAATTTATCACATTTGGACGTTACTATATGAATGCAAACCTAGGCCTAATGGTTATCGAAAGGGTCAATATGTCTCTTCAAAGCTTGATTGGTGCTAATCGCATTAATTGCGTGTCCAAAGTGACTCTTTGAAAGAGGTCACGTGTGAGAACCCAGAAAATTATCTTTATTTTATCCTATTTCTTTGAGCACATTTTCTTTACTTTACTTTATTACCTTAATTTCCTAGATATTTTTATAAGTGAGTCAAGTTTTAACTCATTCTCTTGGTAAAAGTTAGTACAATGTAAGTTTGAAATGCATTATGCAACTGAGACCCGCTAATGCGGTAAGTGTGATAAAAATTTCGAAGATTAAAAGGAGTTTTGTACAAAGGAATACTATTTTATAAGGTGTTAAGAGATAATTAGAGATTGGGCTAGATATTTTAGTGATTAGCAGACAACAAGATGAGGATTAACCATTTGAGGACGTTTGTCAACAAAGCTTTGGATCTATGACTTTGACTCCAACCTTTCTTATTGTGAGAACCCTCACTTTAAAATACAAATTTTCCTAAACTACTTGCCTTGCCCTAAGATTAAATCACTTGAAACATCTCCTTGCATTGCATTTTATTGCTTTTACTTGAATTGTAACATTTCCTAGACTTGGTAATTTTTATTTATTTAGTTCACTAGATATATTTGAACAAATATCCTTTTATTTGTGGTTGGGACTTTATATGATAGTTTAGAAGTGTTAAATAGACATTGGTACAATTGGAGGGTAGAAACTTCATTAGTCAAAGATTAAGGGAAGAAAGGGCCAAGATTGGGTCAAGTGGCAAAATCCTAACCACACATCTTGTTTGACCAAAGGATTAGAGGAAATTTAAACCACTCTTGGCTCCATTTTTCCTTAGCTTGGCTGACCCTCTTGAAGCTTCCAAGGGAAGGAAGAAAACTCCATCTTCTTGCTTTTTAAACCCTAGCTTGATCTTGAGCAAAAATCAAAAGAGAAAGAACTTGAGTTAGTGAGTGAACTACCTTCTACCTTAGTGTGTGTTTCAAGCTTGGAGCTTTGGTTTTGGTGATTTGTTTTGGTGATTCAAGTTTCACATAAGAGAGGTACATGATGCTTAAATCCTAGCTTTCTTGTATTATATAATGTGTGAGGACCCGTAAATTTTCTTCTTTTATATCATTTAATTCTATTTCTTTTCATGCATTTTCTTTATTTTATCTTACTACCTTAATTTTCTAGACATTTTATAAGTGAATATAGTTTTTAAATTATTTTCTAGTATAAGTTAGTTCGTGTTTATTTTTGAAGTGTATTATGGGCGTGGGACCCGCTAGTGCGGTAAGTGCGATAAAATTTTGACTACTAAGTTAAGTTTCGTATTAAGGGATATTGTTTTACAAGGTGTTAGGAGCTAATTAGAGGTTAGCTAGATAGATTAACCATTGAAGGAAAGAAGATAAGCTTGAAACCCTAAAGGGTGCCACGTGTCGCGATTCGATTCGAAGTGGATTTGCCTAACTTTCTTACCTTTACCAAAAGATCAATTTTGACCCAAAATCATCTTCATTTTCACTCCTTCTTGGCCGAACTTCTTGAGAGAAAAAGAGAGAGTAAGCTTCAACTTTTGGCTTCCATTTCTTGTTCAAATCTTGAAATCCAACCGTCTAACTCTCAAATTTCTCCACAAAATTGACTTGCTAAGGAAGTTTGAAGTGATTGGTGGAGTTGTTTTGCAAGAAAGAACCCTAAGCTACTACCTTTCTTGAGGTGTTAAGGTACCTTGCTTAGAAACCTATTCTTTGGTTGCAATAATGGTAAATTAGTGACTTGTGATGGCTATATAGTCTACTTTATGGATGATTTCATGAATCAAAGTGGAGTTGGATAAATTTCTGATTTTATTGGTTATTTTTCTATTTTATATGGTGACTAATAGTTAGCCTTGGAATGATAGCTTGTATTGGTGTAGAATGAAGCTTGTGTTCGTTAATTGCGGTTGTTTGAGGAAAATTTCAGTTTTTGCGGAAAATTTCAGCTTTAGGGTTTCAATTTGGGGGTTTTCTTGTGAATGATCTTGGAGATATTAATTGGCTCAAATTGAAGGGTATTGTGGCCCTAATTAGATGTGTTTTATTGCCTATGAATTGTATGTGCAATTGTGGTTGGTTTGAGATGAATTTGGTGTTGCATGTAGGATGGAAAAGTATGAATTTAAGGGGTAATGCTGTCCAATTTTCTAGGCCGTTGGGTTCTTTTAAGTTGAGTTGTATTTTGGTAGAAATGAAGGGTTTTGGGGTCATTCTTGCCCTAGGACCAACTATTACCTTTTTACTCAAAAGTTACATTTTATCTCTTTGCATTCGTAGTCCATTTGAATAGGCATTCGACTAGTAGTCGAGCCTCACTTGTGCACTCCGTTTGCTGGGTTTGTGAATGTGAAAACCCTAATTTTCTTGCCTTGATTGTTCTAGGATTTCTCGGGGATTTAAAGTCCTACTTTGGGGTGAAGACTTTTTACTTGAATTGGTGAGTGTACCACTCCCCTCAATTGTTGTGTAACTTGGTATATGTGCTTGTAAAGTGTGACTTGAATGACTGTATCACCTGATTTTTCTATATGAGACGAGGGTGTACTTTATCACACTCGTTCTCTGGCTTGTGTGACTTGTTTCCTGTTTATACTTGAATTTGTTACTTGTACCTGATGTAATGTCGTTTAGACGCGTATCCAACGACCTTCTTGCGCCTGTTAAATTTGAGCTCAACCTCATGGGTAGTTACTTGATTCGAGCCAGCAAGGGCTTGGTCGAGGAGATTAACGATCCATGGGTGCCTGTTCTTAGGAAATCTTTGGGTATTGGAGACTCTGGATTTCCGGTATACTCGAGTATTACCATTCCTGTTCCTATTTGGCGTTCGGGCCCGGTAAGGGGTATGTTTGGTGATCGGGATTTGGCGTTCTAAGAGGGCTCTACGGAGATGATGGTTTCGTTAAACGTTGACGGAGGGTCAACGAGATTGGATCAAGTACTGCAATGGGAATTTGGCTCCCGAGAGCCACTTGTATCCTTTCCAATCAAGATGTTTATTTATTTCTTATTTGCCATGTCTACTTGAGTAAATGAAAGGAAATCCCCAAGGTTCATGATTTCGTGTGTTTTGGGTACCTCACTGAGCGTAAGCTCACCCCCTTCCGTCACTTTTGTTTTCCTTACAGGGTTCAACATGTCGGAATTCATGATTTTTGAAGAAAAGAGTAGAGCTAGTGATAGACATCCCTTTTGATTATGCTCCTCTGTATAAGAAACCCTAATTGTACTTGAGAGAGTATTTCCCTTTGACTTGCAAAGTTCCAACGTATGTACATAAGTAATTATTCCTGTTTTCTTCGTATACTTATTGAGAAATGTATGCTCTATGGGTTTACGTGAACCTTTCTTGTACCCGTTGGATAGTCGGGCGAGTTCGGAACTGGATTGAGGAAAAGAAAAAATTTTGACAGGAACTGTTCAGGGGAATCCGGCCAGTTCTTGGCCGGATAGGTGGCCGGATTGACTAGGGTTTTTGAAAAAATTTTCATCAAGCTACGGCCGGATTGTGACGTGGCAGTCACTGTTCATTTTTCGTTTTGTTTTCGTTCTTCGATCTTCGTTATGCGTGAATCATTGATCACAGTGTTATCGATTAGTACCGTTTGGCCTTCGTGTTTTTTTTTTTTGGGTTTAGTAAGTTCTGATCTAGGGCTTGTGAGTTTTGACTTCGCAGTCCTGGCGAGAGTTGGGCAGGAATTCGGCCAGAAAACGGCCGATTGTGACGTGGCAGTCCACTGTTCATTTTTCGTTTTGTTTCGTTCTTCAATCTTCGTTGTGCGTGAATCATTGATCACAGTGTTATCGATTAGTACCGTTTGGCCTTCGTGTTTTTTTTTTTTGGGTTTAGTAAGTTCCGATCTAGGGCTTGTGAGTTTTGACCTCGCAGTCTTGGCAAGAGTTGGGCAGGCGGTCCACCAAACCCTTAGGTTCGCCTTAGGGGAAAGTGGGGCTGTCACATAATGTGTTTTAAGTTTTGATGGTAAACTAGAAGTTGTTTGGATGATATTTGTGGTGAAACTTAAACTAAACAAGTGGTAGTAGGGTTGGTTGTCTTGCATACCATGTGTTTGATGAAATGTTTGAGCTTTGTTTATGGTTTTTCTAGATGTGTTAACATGTTTTGGATCCTTTTGAAGTTAGGGATAACACTTGATATGTTGTTTAAGTGAAAAACAATGATAGGATGAAGGTTTGGTGTTGCATGAGAACTAGTGGACTGTTTTACTTTCTCTTGGCTGACCGGTTTTGTAGGGGAGGTGTCTCCTTGATTTTGTGGTTCATTTGTACCTTAATTAAGGCTAAGAAACTTGGCCAAACATTGGTTTAAGGTTTGGTGGAGTTGAAATGGAAATGAAGCAAGTAAAGTGGTTGTTTTGGGCAAGTAGTGGACTGTTTTGGTTCTTTTGTTGGCTAAACTGTTTTGGGTTCTTTAATCATGTTGTGTGTTGCATTTTGAGCTCCAATGGTACTAGGTAACTTGATCCCCAGTATATGAACTCTAGAAGATTGAATTGGGTGAATTTGAACCAAAATAAGTGAAGTTGGCAAGAGGAAATAGAGTAATTTGTGTTAGGGTTTTGAGCTGATCAGAACCCAAAAATCAGCCAAATTCCCCAGATTACTAGCACTGATAGGAGATGAAATAGAGTGTACGTTTGATACCATTGGAAAGTCCTTTGAGTCTAGTTTCCAACGCCACTAACGGCACCTGATTCCGACCTTCCTACAGTGAGATACGGCCATTTTCCCGAGACTGCGCGGGCATAATTGTTTTACCCGCGAAGAATACTTTGAACTTGAATGAGACTTTTCTTTTGCTCAACTTTCTTGCACTTGTCAAACTTATTTTCTTATGACCTTTAACTGCATTTTGGGCCTAAATTGCATAGTGAATTGAGTAGATTTAACCACTCACTTGGTCACCTAATGAACTCATATTTGGGTTGGAAATGAACCTAGATTGTTAAAGACTTTCACTCGTTGCCGTAGGATTTGGGAAACGGAGGTGATGGTTATATGCTACATATATGGTTGATTTAGTGAGTTGTTGGCCTGGTATGTATATGCTTGAGTTGAGTCTGTTTCGTGGTAAGAATGAAGCCTTGAATTGGCCGGAAAAAAATTGGTAAACACAAAGGAAATGCTGCTGAAAATTTGTTCGCAGGGACCCTTGGGCAGTTTTAGGAAATCTGTTATATCTTGGTGTAGAAAAGTCAGAATTGAGTTCTATTTCTTGTGTTTGAAACTAGATTCAGAGAAATTTAGGCTGTACAAATGTCATGATTGTTCTTAATTTCTATGAATATCTGTGATTTTTCAAAGTTGACTGATTTTCCATACCTGTTCTGTCTTTTGAATGGATGACGCAGCAACTTAAGGCTAGAATTTGACTAACTTGTGGATTGAATCTTACAAATATGTCTTCTAGGAAATTATAACCATTTGATTCTATTTTCCGATGGTATAAAGTTTATAAATTTTGGACTTAAGAAGCTTGAGATATGATTTTTCAAATAATATTGCGTAAAAACTAGAAAATTCTGTTCTCTTAGAACCATTTTTACTTTCATTTTCACTTTAAGGTTGGAATTGGTAAATCATTTTGGGTATGGTTTATGAGTGGAATTGAGGTTTAAGTGAAAGGAAATGAAGTCTTAGAAAACCTTAATTTTTTCATGTATTTTGGCTTTGTATTGCTAGCCTTTTTATATAATATATGACCACAGGACTCGAGAGAGTTCAAGAGGACGAACCAAGGTTAAAGTGATGGGTGGCAATTGATTGGTGAGTGTTCCAAGTACATGAAAATATTTACGTGGAATGTCTCCTTACTTAAATAACATGCTTACTTGGTTAAAATAACTGCTCTTGAATTGATAACCTTGGGGACGAGGATGTACTTTATCATACTCGATCCTTTGTAGTTCATTTCGTGATATTCATATGAGATGAAATGCTTTGCTTTGCACTTGACTTGTTGGTCACTCGGGTGGTTATCCCACCGACTTACGTGTTACATGCTCATTGATTGTTAGACAATGCTAAATACTTGATTTCTTGTCTCATAGGCAAGTGTGTACTTTATCGCACTTGACCTAACTCGACTAAATTTGTGAGATTTTGTTAAAACATGTGTTACTCGTTTTGTTTACAACTGAAAAGTGGCCAGAATCCGGCCAATATCTGGCTGGATTTGTGGTCGGATTGCCGAGAAAATTTCTGATTTCTGCAACTTTCTTCTAGTTTTCTTGTTTGATCAGGGTTCCTAACCTCCTGATTTTTAACTGTTTGGACTTGAAATACTTGAAATGCTTGAAACATGATATGTTGAACTTATTGTGACTTGAACCTGTTTGGGCGAGTGTGCTCTTATGTACACTCAATTGACCTGACTTGACTAAACACTTGATATCTCCTTCACGCATGAACAAGTAACTTGAACTGTATATGACCTGTATATTGATTTGAAATACTTGAAATATTTGAAAATGTAAATTGTTGGACATTACTTGTGACTTGATTCTGACTAGGCGAGTGTGTCCTTATCGCGCTCGACCTCCCCTTCTTGATTGATCTTATACTCGCTTGCACTTGATTGACCTGTACTTGTGTTTGTGCTTGACTTGTAAGTGTGTCGCGCCTCATTTTTTAATAAGGAAAATAAATGGTTTAAAAAGTGAATTTTAATTCAATTTGGAAAATGATGTTTAATTTAAAAAGAAAGTGGGCCCTAAATGGGACTTTGGAAAATGCGACGGTTTTGACCCAAAATAACGTTTAAAAAGGGTATTAAAAAACAAGAGTCGCCACTTGGTATCGAGTTAAGGTGTACCAAGTCACCTAAAAAATGAATTTTAAAAGAAAAAAGTAGAAAAAACCCTTTTTAAACGACTCCAAGTCTATGAAAATCAGAGAAAAAGATTCGGGAGTCACATTTGAAGAAAGGGAAGGCAAGGATAAAATCCAAGGCACCCTTTCAACCTAGCCAAGGCTAGTTGCGCGATTTAGTCAAAAATTTTCTTAATTTAACCTAAGAATTTATCACATTTTGACGTACTATATGAATGCAAACCTAGACCTAATTATCGAGGTCAGAATGTCTCTTCGAAGTTATTTGATGCAAATCGCATTAATTGCGATGCCTAAAAGTAAACTCTCGAAGAAGTCACGAATTGTGCAAAAACATGAAACTCTAAGAAAAGAAAAGAAAATTAATAATATACAAATATACATGATCTAAAGGGATGCATCATAATGGGTACGGGGAGCTAAGACTCGTGACTTCAATTTTCCCTTTTATAGAGGGAATACGAGCGTGCTAAGGCTAGGAAGCCAAACTCGTCCATATTCCATATTTAAGGGGGTATCTCCTATCTAATCAAGCAAATGATCTAATCTAATTTCTATTTCCCTAAATGAAGTGCAAGTCTAATGTCATGTTTTCATGCATAGGATATAAGGAAAATATAAAATAAGGACTATGGATATAAGGGGGAATATGGATAGGGTTTATATAAAAGGGGCAAATGGGGGATAAGGGATATGTGTATAAAGGGAACATGGGGAAAAAATACATATATATGGGAATATGGGATAAGGGATATGTGTGTAAAAGGAACATGCAAAAATTGATAAAAGACCCTAAAATATGCATGAGATGAAGTGGTTTTAGCACACAATCATGATCTAACGCTTGAAGGGCTCCTAAGGGTCTAGCATTGGACTAGCCCATGTCTACAAATTCTCCACTAGCATTGGACTAGTGAAAAAAGTCGGAACAGAGGGCCACAACTAGCGTTGGACTAGTGCGAGTCGAGAAAGGGGCCACGACTAACGTTGGACTAGTGTGGTGACGTCATACATTAATTTATAACTAACTAATCATGTAAACTTAATAAAAAGTAATAAACACATTAATTCACGTAAACATGTAGCAAATAAGCATGATATCTAGATGCAAGATCCTAGGAAAGCGGTAAAACACGTAACACATAGGCATGCAAGGCACACAAAACAAATAAAGCAAATAAAACCCTAACTATTCTATTGGGGGCCCTAACTACAATCTAAGAGGGGAAAGGAATAAAAATAAATAAATAAGTAAAATAAATACCTAGCTATTACATATACTATCTAAATACAGATCTTGAACCCCCTAATTATTACAACTTGGCATTCGAGTGCCTTTTAAATAATTAAAATTGGCCTAAAATAAATATTCAAAAATTAAAACAAATAAAGCAGATAAGGAAATGAAATAAAACATTCAAAAGGCATGCAATTAAACACATAAAATCCACATAAGTGCACATAGAGTCAAATAAAGTAAAAATAAGGGATAGAGTGTACCTCCCTTTAGTTGGGGCCCTAAATGACACGAATTTACTTATTTACCCTCCAAAATAATAAAAAGGGTCAAGGCATCACTTTAATTAACAAATAATATTAAAAATGGAGATAAACACAAAATTAAATTAATCAAGGTATTCAAATAAAAGTAAACAAACCATATTTGACAAATTAACACAAATAAGGACCCAATTTGAAAGAATTAAAGAAATTAAAGGATCAAAATCATTATTATCGCAAATATGAAGGATCTAAAAGGAAATCAATTAAATCAAGGACTTAAAGTGAAACCTACCAGTCAAAATGATAAAATTCTCAAAAATAAATGAAAACCAATTTTTCTATGATTAAGCCAACAAAAACACCAAAATTCCAAAAAGAATCAAATTGAAACTATAAATCTAGAAAAAGGTTATTAAACCTTCAAATTCATCCTAAGAAATCTATCCAATAATCATGTTAAGACAAATTAAAGCTAAATGGCATGTTAAGGGGGACAAAAATTGATTAAGTCATCCAATTTGCTGGGCCAAAGTAGAGCAAAAGAGAACTTGAGGGGTTAGAATGTAACTTTTCTGAAATTTCCATGCATGCAACCCAACGAAGTCTTATGCACTTGAAAGAACAGAACTGTCTGCAACTTCTAATGCTTTGAGAACTCCGCAATTACATGCGGCAAGTTTCCGACAATAATCTCAAACCCAAAAACAATCCCAAGTTCTACATAAGCTTATCATCAACTTGTTAAACATGCAAGAGAAAAGCAAATACAGAATGAGGAAGGTTTGCAAAACCCAAATTCGTTTAGTAGATTTCCACCAACTCTGGATTTTCTCATGAAAGTTCATTTGACCAGTTAACATTCGTTCGTGTTTTGCACCAATGAAAAGGAAAACAGCAATTAAAGTCTCGCTTCATGATAAACCAAACCAAAATCTCTCAAACAAGTTCTTGAGCAATCAACAAGACTCCACAGAAACGCAAAAAAAACAGCTACTGGGGCAAATGAACAAACAAGAGAAAGCAAAGTAGATACATCCCAACAAAAGGCAGCAAGCATGCGTAACTACGGGAACCCAAATCCTATCAATTTTCTCATGCAATCATCGAAACATTTTCTGCATTTTCCATCCGCAGCTTTTGTTGCAACTTTCCTTGATGCTTTGGAGTTTTAACAAGTTCATGCACCAGTCATTGACAATACCAGAGAACAAACCCAAATCTTTGTTAATCTTACTATGAAACCCACGAAAATGAGAGCAACAAGCAAAGAAATCAACGCGTGCGAACCAGCGTAAGCAAGACTGCGTTTTTCTAGCAAAACTTAGACTAAACATTTCCAGAAGGCATATCAATACTGCTACAACAAACTTACGTATTGCAGCTAGTGGTTATACCACACGTTACTACTTTAGAGTGCAGCAAATGTATACAATGGCTCACCATCCGATAGCAAACAGACCCAAACAACAAATTCAGGCTAAACCAAAACCTCAGCCATCCCAAAACCGAGCTTCACCCACGTTGCTGCAACAAGCCGAGAGCTTTGAGCTTGTTGCAGCAGATTTTTATGCGCAAATATCAGTTAAACATGCTCTGAACTCAACATTAAAATCCTCAAACATTTTTCCCACTTCACAAACATGAAACCTTTGGATTTAAGCATAAGAAAAATCAGAACAAGAAAACATGCAAAGGTGGAAACTTTCTTCTTCCCGCAACTAAAGAAAGCTTCGGCAATCCCTGAAAACCTTGAGTTTTCAGCGACCCTACACAACTAGCACATACCGAGCTATACTTCAACACAAAAGACGGTAAAATGAAGGAAATCAGCCCCCAAAAAAAAATCCTAGGTTTTGGCATGAAAAGGTCCGATGCTTCCCTACCCAAAAAAAAAAAAAAATCAGAAACAACGAGGAGTTCAGCTCTTCAACTCAATCAACCCATGAAGCATGTATACTCAACATTTAGAGATAACCAACGGGGAAATTGCCATAAGTAGAGTTACGGACTCCATGCTTTGAAAGCTTCAAGATCTAAACTTGGAGAAAAACCCAGATTTAAAAGAAAAGATAACTTACGGGTGCTTCTTTCTCTTTCGTAGGCGATGACAGCAGGATGAAATGGAGATGATTTCTACTCCTCGTGATAGGTAGCAGCTTCAATGGCTCCTTCGTCCGTTTGAGAATAGCCCCGACCAGATTTTTCCTCCTCTTCTCCCTTGCTCCCTCGCTCACCCAGATTTTCTTTTCACTCTGGTTTTTCTTTTTCCTTTCAGCTGAGACTCTTCCCTCTCTCAAATCTCTCACTCTCGGCTTCCTTCCTACTGCTTTTTTCTCACCGCTAGTCCCCCTTTTTCCTTGCTTTCGTTTCCAGTTTTTCTTGCCTTTTTTCCAGCCGCAAACTCTCTCTTTTCCCCGTAGCTCTCTTCCCTTTCAGCCGTCACCCTCCTATCTCCTTCCAGCCGCCACTCACTTCACTCCCTCCCCCTTTGTCCCTCAGCTTTCTATCCCTTTTAGAGGAAACTAAACTCCCTAAACCCTTATAACAATGGTGTAGATGACAGATGGGTTTCTTGAGATCAACTGGAGCCTTTAGATGGTGGATTTGGATAAGAATTGGAGGATGATTTGTCTCTTGTACTGAGGGGCTCTAATGGAAAGAAAAAAAATGCGAGCCAACTGAATGGAAATTGGATCCAAATTGTCGCTGCAAATTTTTTGTATTGATGCTCGTCTTCTGTTCGTGGCTTTCTCTTTTTTTTTTTTCTTTTTTTCAATGAACTAATTAATAATAATAATAGAATTGATTTTCTTAACAAAAATGAAAAATAAGATAAAGATAAAAATAAACAGAAATCAAAACAAAATCAATTAAATAAAAATGCTAAAATTTTTTGTGTTTGATAAAAGAAATCATTTTCTTCAATATAAAATGAAATAAAAATTAAAATTAAAAATGAGTAAAATAAACAAAAATATGAATAAAATGAATAGTAAAATTTTGGTGTCTACAAAGTGCTGAGCGGTAGCATGTACCACACTCCATCCGAGTGGGAGGTGTCTCTCATCCCGTTTCAGTACTTTTATCCTGATTAAGTCGATTGGAGAGTTATCTCGTCAACACTAGTGCTGAGCGGTAGCATGTACCACACTCCATTCGAGTGGAGGTGCCTCTCATCGCGTCTCAGTCCCTCTATCTTGTTTTGTCGAGTGGAGTGTTATCTTCTCGACTAATTGGTATGATCGAATATTACCACCACTGTTTATTTCTGAATACGGAGCGTTAAATGACAACTAACGTCTTCAAGGCTTTACTGTGTGAGTATTGGATAATAGCCAACGACTCCAATCCTGATTATCTGAATACTTGGGGCTATAAGCCATATCCTGCCATTACTGAATATCTGGGACTATAAGTCCAACCTAGAGTTAGTTGGTTGAATCGAGCCAGCAAGGGGCCTTGGTCGAGGAGATCGACGAATTTTGGGTACTTCTTATACGTTGGGCCCGATAAGGGGTTGATCGGTGGATGGAAACTGATGTAAAGTGGAGATCTACAGACGTTATACCTTCGTGGTTGACGGAGAGTCAACGGACCCTTGATCAAACTACTTTGGAACTTGCTCCTGAGAGCAACTTATATCCTTTGCCTTGAATGTGGTTTTTTTTGTACCCTTTTGCATGATTTATCTAGCTAATTGTTTAACTATATATTGGGTCGTGATTTATTTGAATTGACTTGTTTCTTGATGTTTTGGGTATGCTATCTTGTCCCGTATTTTACCTGTTTGGTTACTTGGAAGCTCACTGGATTTTTAGCTCATTCCACGCTATTTGTTTTCCTTACAGGGATGAGAACATGAGAGGTTGAATTGAGGAAAGTCTCGATTTCTTCTAAGATTATTAGTTGCTCGAGCATGTATTTCATAGATATCTAACCAGCTTGTTTGCTTTGATTTTTTGTAAGTCTGATTCTTTGATTGTATTTATAGGTTGTATGGATGTTGGAGGACTATGAGTGTATATGTTAAAGGTTGTAATAACTATCATTTTTTTGAGTTTTATTTGTAAGTTTCTTGAATTGTGACTGAGTCCTGGCTAGAGTTGGGGCAGGTGGTCCGCCAAACCTTTGGGTACTTCCTAAGGGGAGGTGGGACTGTCACAGGTGGTATCAGAGCTGCTTCGCGTGGTCTCTGCACAGAGTGAGCTTTGGGCCAAGTGGTGTTATGGTCCCGATTATGTGAGTAAGTGGAAAGAACTAGGTGCTCTTCTTCGGTGTAAATTATGAATCATGACTGTTATAAGCGTAAACCCTTTATCATGGTACTTGGTGGAGATAGATATGTATATCAGGTAGGAATCTCTAGTATGGGTGATTTACTCTTGGAACCGGCTGGCTCGAATTGTGAACTTCTTATTTTGGATTCTTGTACTTGAGTACCAAAAAGTGGAGAGCACTAGAATAAGGGTCTGTATTTTGATTGGCACTTGAGGTAAGTTTTTGATGGCAAAGGACAAGGCACGGAAGATTCTAACATTTGACCTAGTAATTGGGCTGATCGAGGGGATTGGATCTAGGAGTGTTACCATGGGACTAATCTAGTAATAGTCTGGTTAGGGTTTCTATAAACGGTGGCTAGATTGTAGTGTACATTAGAAAATTTGCACTGAAGACCTGTTTCCCTTCTCCTATAAACGTGAGAATTTGATAAGTGTTTACTTGATTTTGAGGCGGTTTAACTACCACTATATGGGTATTTCTACCCCTCTTATGATATTTGACACCGTAGTTTGGTTCTCGATGAACTACCCTTGCCTATACTCCCTTGATACTTACCCCAATGATGTCAAAGTATGGACTTGCCCTCGATTATTATCGTGGCGAGATTGAGAGTTTTGGAATTATATATGGGGAATTGGAGAAAAAAGAATTTGGGTTCTATACTTGTATGCAAAAGCTTGAGATAGGGTGTGGAACTTTTGATATACAAGGTACGCTTTAGGGTTTCATTATGTACATAAGTGGTAATGGTACTCCTTGTGTTAAGATTCCCAAATAAGAATAAGTGGCATCGAACCTTGGGATATCGCCCTACATGTGTTCTACTTTCTTGTCTTTCTCATTTGAGAATAGCTAAGTTTAATCTTTCGTAGCTGGATTGGAAGTGAATGAATTTAAAAGTTATGTGGTTAGAGTTTCCAATTGTAATTAGTTACTTATTCTGATCCTTTGTGTCGCGCCCCATTTTTGAAATGAAAAATAAAATGTTTAGAAAAATGAATTTTTGATTTAATTTGAATGAAAATGGGGTTTTTGTTTTATTTTGGGTGAAAAATGAGTTTTTAATTTTTAGAAAATAAATAAAGAAAATGAAAATGGCCTAAATGGGATTTGAAAGTGCGACGATTTGGGCCCAGATTATAATAGTTTAAAAAGGGTTTTTAAATGAAAAAATCGGAGTCGCCACTTGGTATTGAGTTGAAGTGTACCAAGTCAGCTTAAAATGAATTTTTTAAAGAAAAAGTAGAAAACCCTTTTTAAACGACTCCAAATCTACATAAATCAAAGAAAAAAGGTTCGGGGAGTCACATTTGAAGAAAGGGAAGGTAAGGATAAAAATCCGAAGCACCCTTTCGACCTAACCAAGGATAGTTGCGTGATTTAGTCAAAGATTTTCTTATTTTTAACCTAAAAATTTATCACATTTGGATGTACTATATGGAATGCAAACCTAGACCTAATTATCGGGGTCAGAATATCTTTTCGGAGTTATTTGATACAAATCGCATTAATTGCGACGCCCAAAAAGTAAACTTTCGAAAAAGTCACGAATAATGCAAAAATATGAGACTCTAAAAAAAGAAAAGGAAAATAATAATGTACAAATATATATGTCCTAAAGGGGTGCATCATAACGGGTACGGGGGACTAATGTTCGTGATTCAATTTTTCCTTTTGTAGAGGGAATCTGAGCGTGCTAAGGCTAGAAAGCCAAACTCGTCCATATCCCATTCTCAAGGAGTTTTTCTCCTATCTAATCATGCAAATGTACTAATCTAGTTCTAATTCTTAAATGGAATGCAAGTTTAATGTCGTGTTTTCATACAAAGGGGTAAGGAATATACATATAAGGGAAAATATGAGATAAAAAATATAAATATAAGAAAAGTATCATGCAAAATGGTAAAAACCCTAAAAAAGTGAAAAAATATGCATGAGATGAAATGATTTTATCACACAATCATGATCTAACGCGTAGAATGATTCCAAAGGGTCTAGCGTTGAACTAGCCCATGTCTATGAGTCCTCACTAGCGTTGGACTAGTGCGAAATCGGAACAAAGGGCCACAACTAGTGTTGGACTAGTATGGAATCGGGTAAGGGGCCACAACTAACGTTGGATTAGTGTAGTGACGTCACACATTAATTATAACTAACTAATCAGGTAAAACATAATAAAGGCATGTAAACACAAAATATCACATAAACACATAACACATAATCATGATATCTAGATGCAAGACCCTAAGAAAACGGTAACACATAGCACGTAAGCATGCAAATCACACAAAGCAAAATAAAGCAGTTAAAAACCCTAACTATTACATCAGGGGGGTCCTACTACAATCTAAGGGGAAAAGTGAAATAAATAAAATAAGATAAAATAAATACCTAACTATTACAATTTTGGCGTTTAAATGCCTTACAAATAACCAAAAATTAAAATAAAATAAATATACTAAATTAAATAACTAAACGGATAAATGAAAGAAAATCATTCAAAAGGCATGCAATTAAGCACATAAAGTCACATAGGGGCACATAGGATCAAGTAAAAAATCAAAATAAGGGGTAGAGTGTACCTCCCTTGAATTGGTGCCCTAATGCAATGAATTTACTTATTTACCCTCCAAAATAATAAAAAGGGTCAAGGCATCACTTTAATCAACAAATAATCACATAAAAAGGGGGATGAATATGAAATTGAATCAATCAAGGCACTTAAATGAAGGTGAACAAACCATGTCTACGAATTAAAACAAGTAGGGACTTGATTGCAAAAATTAAAGAAATACTAGGGGTCTAAAGGAAGAAAATTAAAATGAATGACTTAAGATGAAACATGTCAAAATCAAATGCTAAACTTCACAATAGAGGAATGGAAACTTATTTATTATATTTAACCAACAAATTTCACTAAAATCCAAATCCAATTATGAATCTATTAACAAACGTTAAACCTTTCAAAATTCATCATTAAATTCACTAAAAATCAATCAAAAAGTCACATTAAGTCATATCAAAGAAAGAAATAACATGTTAAAGGGACAAATTGATTTAATTGTCCAATTTTCATGGGCCTTAGTAACATTAAGCCAAAATTCGAGGGTCAACATTCAATTTCATAAAATGAATTCATGCAACCTACGAAGAAGCTTTCTTCTTCGTAGGAGCTTCTACAACACCAAAAGGAAGCTTATGCAACTCCAGGCATCCCACTCAGCGACGCATAGCCCATTGATTTATTAACGCTAAGCATTCAAACTCTTTTTTTTTTTTAACAAAACCCAATGACAAAAACACTCCATGGGCAGGATTAAGGCAATACAGCAGCTTTATACTCCATGCCCAGAGACAACCCCAAAACACATACGGCAGCAAGAGATGCCAGACACTACAAGCATCTGCGGAGACACTACAAGCATCAGCAGCCCATGATACGACTGAATGTAAAAAATGTAAGCAGAGGCACAAAGGGAGAAATTCACGGCAAACATGCACACCAACATACCAACAGGAATGGCCAAAGAAATCACACGCTTCAAGCAACCAAGAGCTTTAGCATCAAAGCGGCTCCTGTTGCCAGCAAAGCTTCGACTAATGGTTCGACTATATGAAAGCTTTTGAAAGCCATGTTTTTGAAAGCAAAATTTCTCAAAACGAAAAGAGATGACCTCGCTGCCTTATCTAGTTTCTTCATGCGCAAAAATGCAGACAAATCACCTTTCAACTAGAAACTTTCAAATAGACATTTCATCAAACAGGTTAGGGGTATTAGAAATTTTATCAATTCTTTGCTCCATAGAAACTATAATCGGCCCCAAAATTTATCAGAAACAGAGAAGAATGCAGCCCAATCAACACATAAAGCATATGTGTGCAAAAATTGTGGACAAACACTGAAGAATCGCAATAACAGAGACACGGAAGACATGCTTTGAGAGCTCCGGCATTTAATATTTTGAAGAGAAACTGAAGTTTAAAGGAGAAGGATAGCTTACCGCGTTTTCTTGGTGAAGATTCTCAGGTGGTGGTGGTGGATTCCGGTGGCAGCAAATTCCTCTTGCTTTCCGTTCAGCTATTGCTGCTCTTTTTCCTCAGCTTGCACTTTCTTCCCTCGCTCAAACCCCTTTTCTTCCTCCTCTGTTTTTCAATTTTTGCTCTATTTTTCCCCCCCGAGCCGAAGCTGCTTTCTTTTTTCGTCCTTGTTGTTCTGCCTCAACTCTTTTTCTCTTTTCCTTTTGCCCGTAACCTTCTTGCTCAGCCCCACTCCCTCTCGGCTCTCCCTGTTTTGCCTCCCGAAACCCTCTCCAATTTTCCAGATTTTCCCTTTCCTTGCTCTGTTTTCTTGCTCTCTGGTTATTTCCTTGCCCAGCCGAAGCCTCCCTTGCCTTTTTCTTCTCTAGTTTTTTCCGTCTGGCCAAAGCCCCCCAAATTTCCAAGTTCCCCTCTTTTTTTTTGTCCTCTTCAGCCCCTCCGTCCGCCGCCCTCTATTCTCTCTTTTTCTTGTTTTTGCTTTTCTCCTCCCTTTGCCGAAGTCTTCCTTGTCCGCCGCCTATCGGCTTTTTCATTCCTTTCCTATTTTTTCATCCGCTCCCCTCTGTTTTCCTTTTGTTCTTTTTCTTTTGCTCCCCCCAAATTTCCTTAGCCAACCAAGTGTCCAGACACCTAATCCCTTAGGTGTTGTGTTGTCAAAGACATAAAGGGACACTTGTCCCACATGCAAACTTCCACCTATTCACATATTTTCCTTATTATTTTTTATCATTTTTTGTTTTTGTTTTATTTTTTTCCTTCAAAAATCAAACAAAGTTAAAAAACAAATTAAAACAAATTGAAAACTTTTAAATGTCCATTATATATATATACATATTTTTTCAAATTGAATCCAAAATGATTAAAACAACTTTTTTGTGGAAATTTTCTTTTTCTGAAATTTAATGCAAAAAATGTCTTAAAATAAAAGATTAAGAGACTAATGAGCAAAAATGAATAATAATTATCATTTAATCAATAATCAATAAAGCTAAATTAAAAAATTTGGTATCTAAAATGTCTAAAAACAAAAATCATGAGATTAATAAATAAAAATAGATAATAATTATCAATTAAAATAAATTAAAAATAAAAATAAAAATAAATTAAAAATTTGATGTCTACACTTTGATTTGCCTAGCAAGCTATCATTTGAGTTAAGTGAATTGGCTAGATGACAAATTTGGCTGATATATATAAGGAAAAAGAGATTCTTCGAAAGGAAGTAAAGTTCCAAAAGAAATTAGCTGAGCACTGGGAAGGACGATGGGAACAAGAATACGTGGAGAAAATTGAGTTGCTGCACAAGAACATAGAATTGAAAAAGTAAATACGAAGGGATCGTGGAAGAGGTGTGGACTAAGTTTGAATTGGTACATTTGCCTAGTCGAATAGCATCTCAAAACATTTCTAGTAATAACGATAAAAGGGGGGTGACGGAAGTTCTCGTGATACTAAAGGCAAACGTAAAGAGATTTGTGAAGATGAATTCGCTATGAAGGATAAAGAGAGGAGAAAAGAAAGAATGGATACCTTATGACGAAATACGTAGCAACTAAGTGTGAAACATGTAACAACATTCATACGAGATTATGTTATTTGAAACTGGTGCATGCTTTAGATGTGGTCAACTTGGGCATCAGGTGAGGAACTGTCCAAGAAAAATGAATTTCGTGATGGTGAAGCAGTGTAATAGTCAAAGTTCTCAATTAGTGAGGTTTTACCTGAAATAGTTGTAATTATTGGACTATGTGTAATGAAATTTTTATATAGTAAGTTGAATTCCTGTTAGAAATAATGGACTCGGTACCTGATGTTTTAATGAGTGATATTAACTATTGGTGGTTGGGTAGTATTGGACCCTTATCCATGAATCTTTTACTATAATTTAGTCTTGAAGTTAAGCAAGAATTCTTCATTTGTGGTTCGAAAGGAACAAATTTTGATTAGAGAGGGTGATACGGGTCTCGTGGTACAATGGTAAAGATGAAAGGGGCCTTATGTTATCGGTGATTAGTCAATGTACAGTGTATGGGTTTAAGAGTTAGCAAGAATAGTAACCAAGTTTTCGCTCTTCTTTGATCAAGTTTGAAGTTTGCGTCACTTTTCACCTTTTGATACCTTCATTGATCTTTCTTCGGATGTTAATTGAGCCATTGCGTTGTTAAGATTTTCTCTCTAGCTAAGATTGTGGTGGCAACATGAGTGAGGGGATGCTCTTGAAAGTGGAAGAAAAACTTGTAGAATCGAGTTTGTGAGCAAATGAGAGAATTTCGAGAACGAAATTCTGTTAAGGGGGAGAGAGTGTGAGAACCCCGAAAATTATCTTTATTTTATCTTATTTCTTTGAGCACATTTTCTGTACTTTACTTTATTACCTTAATTTCCTAGATATTTTTATAAGTGAGTCAAGTTTTAACTCATTTTCTTGGTATAAGTTAGTACATGTTAAGTTTGAAATGCATTATGGAAGTGGGACCCGCTAATGCGGTAAGTGTGATAACATTTCGAAGATTAAAAGGAGCTTTGTACAAAGGAATATTATTTTATAAGGTGTTAAGAGATAATTAGAGATTGGCTAGATATTTTAGTGATTAGCAGACAACAAGATGAGGATTAACCATTTGAGGACGTTTGTCAATAAAGCTTTGGATCTATGACTTTGACTCCAACCTTTCTTATTGTGAGAACCCTCACTTTAAAATACAAATTTTCCTAAACTACTTGCCTTGCCCTAAGATTAAATCACTTGAAACATCTGCTTGCATTGCATTTTTTTGCTTTTACTTGAATTGTAACATTTCCTAGACTTGGCAATTTTTATTTATTTAGTTCACTAGATATATTTGAGCAAATATCCTTTTATTTGTGGTTGGACTTTATATGATAGTTTAGAGGTGTTAAATAGACATTGGTACAATTGGAGGGTAGAAACTTCATTAGTCAAAGATAAGAGAAGAAAGGATAACCACACATCTTGTTTGACCAAAGGATTAGAGGAAATTTAAACCACTCTTGGCTCCATTTTTCCTTAGCTTGGCTGACCCTCTTGAAGCTTCCAAGGGAAGGAAGAAAACTCCATCTTCTTACTTTTTAAACCCTAGCTTGATCTTGAGCAAAAATCAAAAGAGAAAGAACTTGAGTTAGTGAGTGAACTACCTTCTACCCTAGTGTGTGTTTCAAGCTTGGAGCTTTGGTTTTGGTGGTTTGTTTTGGTGATTCAAGCTTCACATAAGAGAGGTACATGACGCTTAAATCCTAGCTTTCTTGTGTTATATCATGTGTTTTAAGTTTTGATGGTAAACTAGAAGTTGTTTGGATGATATTTGTGGTGAAACTTAAACTAAACAAGTGGTAGTAGGGTTGGTTGTCTTGCATACCATGTGTTTGATGAAATGTTTGAGCTTTGTTTATGGTTTTTCTTGATGTGTTAACATGTTTTGGATCCTTTTGAAGTTAGGGATAACACTTGATATGTTGTTTAAGTGAAAAACAATGATAGGATGAAGGTTGGTGTTGCATGAGAACTAGTGGACTATTTTACTTTCTCTTGGCTGACCGATTTTGTAGGGGAGGTCTCTCCTTGATTTTATGGTTCATTTGCACCTTAATTAAGGCTAAAAAACTTGGCTAAACATTGGTTTAAGGTTTGGTGTGAGTTGAAATGGAAATGAAGCAAGTAAAGTGGTTGTTTTGGGCAAGTAGTGGACTGTTTTGGTTCTTTTGTTGGCTAAACTGTTTTGGGTTCTTTTAATCATGTTGTGTGTTGCATTTTGAGATCCAATGGTACTAGGTAACTTGATCCCTGTATATGAACTCTAGAAGATCGAATTGGGTGAATTTGAGCCAAAACAAGTGTAGTTGGCAAGAGGAAATAGAGTAATTTGTGTTAGGGTTTGGAGCTGATAAGAACCCAAAAATTACCAAATTCCCCGAATCACTGGCACTGATAGGAGACGAACTAGAGTGTGTGTTTGGTACCGTTGGAAATCCTTTTGAGTCTAGTTTCCAACACCACTAACAGTATCTGATTCTGACCTTCCTACAGTGAGATACGGCCATTTTTCCGAAACTGCTCGGGCGCGACTGTTTTACCTGCGAAGAATACTTTGAACTTGAATGAGAATTTTCTTTTGCTCAACTTTCTTGCACTTGTCAAACTTATTTTCTTATGACCTTTTACTGCATTTTGGGCCTAAATTGCATAGTGAATTGAGTAGATTTAACCACTCACTTGGTCACCTAATGAACTCATATTTGGGTTGGAAATGAACTTAGATTGTTAACGACTTTCACTCGTTGTCGAAGGATTTGGGAAACGGAGATGATGGTTATATGCTACATATATGCTTGATTTAGTGAGTTGTTGGCTTGGTATGTATATGCTTGAGTTGAGGCTATTTCGTGGTAAGAATGAAGCCTTGAATTGGCTAGAAAAAAATTGGTAAACACAAAGGAAGTGCTGCTGAAAATTTGTTCGCAGGGAACCTTGGGCAGTTTTAGAAAATCTGTTATATCTTGGTGTAGAAAAGTCAGAATTAGTTTCGTTTGTTGCGTTTGAAACTAGATTCAGAGCACTTTCTACCGTACAAATTTCATATCTTTTCTCAATTTCTATGAATATCTGTGATTTTTCAAAGTTGACTGATTTGCCATACCTGTTCTGTCTTTTGACTGGATGACGCCGTAACTTAAGGCTGGAATTTGACTAACTTGTGGATTGAATCTTACAAATATGTCTTCTAGGAAATTGTAACACTTTGAGTCTATTTTCCGATGGTATAAAGTTTATAAATTTTGGACTTAAGAAGCTTAAGATATGATTTTTCAAATAATGTTGCGTAAAAACTAAAAAATTCTGTTCTCTGAGAACCATTTTTACTTTCATTTTCCACTTTAAGATTGGAGTTGATAAATCATTTTGGGTATGGTTTATGAGTGAAATTGAGGTTTAAGTAAAAGGAAATGAAGTCTTAGAAACCTTAATTTCTTCATGTATTTTGGCTTTGTATTGCTAGCCTTTTGATATTATATATGACCACAGAACTCGAGAGAGTTCAAGAGGACGAACCAATGTTAAAGTGAAGGGTGGCAATTGATTGGTGAGTGTTCCAAGTACATGAAATATTTACGTGGAATGTCTCCTTACTTGAATAACATGCTTACTTGGTTAAAGTAACTGCTCTTGAATTGATAACTTTTGGGACGAGAATATACTTTATCATACTCAATCCTTTGTAGTTCATTTCGTGATATTGATATGAGATGAAATGCTTTGCTTGCACTTGACTTGTTGGTCACTCGGGTAGTTATCCCACCAACTTACGTGTTACATGCTCATTGATTGTTAGACAATGCTAGGTACTTGATTTCTTGTCTCATAGGCAAGTGTGTACTTTATCGCACTTGACCTAACTCGACTAAATTTGTGAGATTTTGTTAAAACATGTGTTACCCGTTTTGTTACAACTGAAAAGTGGCCAATATCTTGTCGGATTTGCTGAGAAAATTTCTAATTTCTGCAGCTTTCTTCTAGTCTTCTTGTTTGATCAGGGTTCCTAACCACCTGATTTTCAACTGTTTGGACTTGAAATACTTGAAATGCTTGAAACATGATATGTTAAACTTATTTGTGACTTAAACCTGTTTGGGCGAGTGTGCTCTTATGTACACTCAATTGACCTGACTTGACTAAACACTTGATATCTCCTTCAAGCATTAACAAGTAACTTGAATTGTATATGCCCTGTTTATTGACTTGAAATACTTGAAATATTTGAGAATGTAAATTGTTGGACATTACTTGTGACTTGATTCTGACTAGGCGAGTGTGTCCTTATCGCGCTTGGCCTCCTCTTCTTGAATGATCTTGTACTCGCTTGCACTTGATTGACCTGTACTTGTGCTTGTGCTTGTGCTTGTGCTTGACTTGTAAGTACTGAATAGTAGCATTTACCACACTCCATCCGAGTAGGAGGTGCCTCTCATCTCGTCTCACTACTTTTATCCTGATTAAATCGATTGGAGAGTTATCTCGTCGACAGTAGTGCTGAGCGGTAGCATGTACCACACTCCATCCGAGTGGGAGGTGCCTCTAATCCCGTCTCAGTACCTCTATCCTGTTTTGTCGAGTGGAGTGTTATCTCCTCGACTAATTGGTATGCTCGAATATTACCACCACTGTTTATTTCTGAATACGGAGCGTTAAGTGACAACTAACGTCTCCAAACTTTACTGTGTGAGCGTTGGATAATAGCCAACGACTCCAATCCTGATTATCTGAATACTTGGGGTTATAAGCCATATCTTGAATTACTGAATATCTGGGACTATAAGTCCAACCTAGAGTTAGTTGGTTGAATCGAGCCAGCAAGGGTTTGGTCGAGGAGATCGACGAACCTTGGGTACTTCTTATACGTTTGGGCCCGGTAAGAGGTTGATCGGTGGACGGAAACTGGTGTAAAGTGGAGATCTATGGAAGTTATACCTTCGTGGTTGACGGAGAGTCAACGGACCATGATCATGCTACTATGGAACTTGCTCCTGAGTGCAACCTATATCCTTTGCCCTGAATGTGTTTTTTGCTTTACCCTTTTGCTTGATTTATCTGGCTAATTGCTTAACTATATATTGGGTCGTGATTTATTTGAGTTTGACTTGTTTCTTGATGTTTGGGTATGCTATCTTGTCCCGTATTTTACCAGTTTGGTTACTTGGAAGCTCACTGGGCTTTTAGCTCATTCCACGCCATTTATTTTTCTTACAGGGATGAGAACATGAGAGGTTGAATTGAGGAAAGTCTCTATTTCTTCTAAGATTGTTAGTTGCTCGAGCGTGTACTTCATAGATATCTAACCAATTTGTTTGGTTTGATTTTTTGTAAGTCTGATTCTTTGATTGTATTTATAGGTCGTGTGGATGTTGGAGGACCATGAGTGTATATGTTAAAGGTTGTAATAACTATCGCTTTTTTTAGTTTTATTTGTAAGTTTTCATGAATTGTGACTGAGTCCTGTTAAGAGTTGGGCAGGTGGTCCGCCAAACCCTTGGGTACGCCCTAAGGGGAGGTGGGACTGTCACATCACGAAATTTGCAAAAGATGAGACTCGGAAAAAAGAAAATAATAATATACAAATATTGTGACATCCCCACCTTCCCCTAAGGCGAACCAAAGGGTTTGGCGGACCGCTTGCCCAGCTCTCGCCAGGACTACGAAGTCGAATCACACAAACCCTAACTTACGCGCGATCGAACCCAAAAAAACCCAACAATCGGGGCTTACCAAATCAAGAACACAAAGGCATACATTCATCAACAAATATACGGAGAAAACATGAATAATTACTTATATACATACGTTGGAACTTTACAAGTCAAGGGAAATACTTGTTCGAAGTAAAATTAGGGTTTCTTATACAGAGGAGCAAAATCAAAAGGGATGTATATCACTAGCTCTACTCTTTTCTTCAAAATCATGATTTCCAAGAAGTTAAACCCTGTAAGGAAAACAAAAGTAACGGAATGGGGTGAGCTTACGCTCAATGAGGTACCCAAAATACAAACTATCATGAACCATGAAGATTTTCTTTCATTTACTCAAGTAGACATGGCAAATAAGAAATAAATAAACATCTTAGACGGGAAGGATACAGGTGGCTCTCGGGAGCCAAATTCCCATTGCAGTATTTGATCCAACTCGTTGACCCTCCGTCAACGTTTAAAGAAGCAAACATGTCCGTAGACCCCTCTTAGAACGCCAAATCCCGTTCACCAAACATACCCCTTACCGGGCCCGAACACCTCAACAGTAACAGTGGTTGGTAATACTCGAGTATACCGGAAATCCAGAGTCTCCAATACCTAAAGATTTCCCAGGAACAGGCGCCCATGGTTCGTTACTTTCCTCGACCAAGCCCTTGCTGGCTCGAATCAAGTAACTACCCATGAGGTTGAGCTCAGATTTAACAGGCACAGGAAGGTCGTTGGATATGCATCCAAACGACATCATATCAAGTATAAGTAACAGATTCAAGTGTACACGGGATCCATATTAGACACAGGTAAGAGATTCAAGTAGATACAGGAAACAAGTTACACAGGCCAGAGAACGAGTGTGGTAAAGTACACCCTCGTCTCATACTGAATAAACAGATGATACAGTCATTCAAGTCACAATTTGCAAGCACATATGCCAAGTTAGACAAAAATCGAAGGGAGTGGTACACTCACCAATCCAAGTAAAGACACGTCAAAAGTCTTCACCCAAAGTAGGGCTTTAATCACCGAGAAATCCTAGAATAATCAAGACAAGAAAATTAGGGTTTTCACATTGACAAACCCAGTAAATGGAGTGCACAAGTGAGGCTTGATTACTAGTCGAATGCCTATTCAAATGGACTACAAATGCAAGGAGATAAAATGTAAATTTTGAGTAAAACGGGTAATAATTGGTCTTAGGGCAAGAACGACCCCAAAACCTTTCATTTCATCCAAAACCATACCTACAATGATTTACTAACTCCAAACTTAAGGTGCAAAATGAAGGTAAGAATAATTGTAGGAAAACAGGATTTTCCAGATTTGCGCACCATTATTGGAAACATCATATCTCACTATTCTTAAGTCCACAATTGATAAAATTTATACCGTCGGAAAATAGACTCAAAGGGGTACAATTACTTAGAAGACACATTTATAAGATTCAGATCACAAGTTAGTCAAATTCGAGCCTCAAGTCGCTACTTCATCCAGTAAAAGACAGAACAGGTATGTAATTTCAGTCAACTTTGGAAAATCACCATAATTCACACAGATAGAACTAGGGTCTCAAATTTTCACGGTTATAGCCCTATGAATCTAGTTGAAAACGTAACAAACGGAACTTAATTCCAATATTTCTACAACCAGATATAGCAAATTTCCCAAGACTGCTCAAGGGTTCTTGAGAAACTTTTGACAGCACTTCCCTTGTTTTCCTTTACTTTTCCAACCTACAAACCACATCAAACTCAATCCAATTCAGCCACAATTTCACACACAAATCACAAGCTATTAAACACACATAATTAGGGTCTCAATACCCCTCATATATAGCCAATTAGTGGCTCAAATTAGAAACCCTAAAGCTGGAAATTTGTGCACATAAGTTGGAATTTCCGCAATTCACCACAATTAACGCACCATAGCTCCAATTTTATACCATATTAAGCCATCAATCCAAGCCAACCATGACCATCATATGAAAACAGAAAAATTCCCATAAACATAAGAAATTCATCCAACTTCACTTTAATCCATGAAATCATCCACAAAACAAGCTATTTAACCACTACAAGTCACTAATTTAACATTATTATGAACAAAGGTTGAGTTTCCAAGCAAAATACCTTAATCCTCAAGAAAGGTAGCAACTTAGAGCTTTCTCTTCCAAAACAACTCCACAAGTACCTTCAATTTTCCTTAGTAACTCACTTTTACGGAGGAATTCGAGATTTAATCGGTTGGATTTTAAGATTTAGGCAAGAAATGGAAGAAAAGTTGAACCTCTCTTTCCTCTTTTTTTCCTCTCAAAATTTCGGCCAAAAGGGGAGCAAAATGAAGATAATTTGGGTCAAATTGGTCTCTAGTAAAGTTAAGAAAGTTAGGCAAGTCATCTCCAAATGAAATCGCGACACGTGGCACTTTTTGGATTCTATTCTTATCCTCTTGCTTACTAATGGTTAAATATCTAACTAACCTCTAATTATCTCTTAACACCTAGTAATTAAATCCCTTCATGCAAAACTTATCTAATTGGCCGAATTTCTTTCATTTAACGCACTAGCGGGTCCCACATCCTTATTACACTTCCAAACTAACCCGAACTAACTTATACTAGAAAAATGTTTTAGAAAACTATATTCACTTATAAAATGTCTAGAAAATTAAGGTGGTAAAATAAAATAAAGAAAATGCATGAAAAGAAATAGAATTAAATGATATAAAATAAGGAAATTTACGGGTCCTCACAAATATACATGACCTAAGGGAATGCATCATAATAGGTGCGGGGGACTAATATTCGTGACTATAATTTTCCCTTTAATAGAGGGAATACGAGTGTGCAAAGATTAGAAAGCCACACTCGTCCATATCTCATATTCGAGGAGTATTTTCCTAATCTAATCAAGCAAAATGTACTAACCTAGTTCTAATTCTTAAATGGAATGCAAGTCCTAAATGCCATGTTCCACACATAGGGGTAAGGAATATACATATAGGAGAATATGGGAAAAGGGTGTACATGTATAGGGCAAATGTCATGCAAAAGTGAAGAAGCCCTAGAAAGTGAAAAATATGCATGAAAATGTAGTGATTGTGTCACACAAAGATGGTCTAATGCGTGAACGGTCCCTAAGGGTCTAGCGTTGGACTAGCCCATGTCTATAAGTTGTCACTAGCATTGGACTAGCGAGAAATCGGAACAAAGGACCACAACTAGTGTTGGACTAGTGTGGAATCGGAAAAAAGGTGTCACAACTAGCGTTGGACTAGTGTGGTGACGTCATGCATTTATTACAATCAAATAAATCATATAAACATAATAAAGCGAATAAATACATAAATCACATAAAACACATAGCACATAAGCATGTTATCTAGATGCAAGGTTTTAAAAAAGCGAGTAACACGTAACACACAAGCATGTAAAACACATAAAGCAAATAAAGCCCTAACTATTATATTTGGTGGCCCTAATTACAATCTAAAGGGGGGAAGGAATAAAATAAAATAAATATCTAACTATTACATATTCTATCTAAATACATATCTTTAACCTCCTAACTATTACAATTTGGCATTTAAATGCCTTTCAAATAATTACAAATGAAATTAAAATAAATATACAAAATCGAAATAAATAAAGTGACTAAATAAATAAATGAAATAAAACATTCAAAAGACATGCAATTACACACATAAAGTCACATAGGGGCACATTGGATCAAGTAAAATAAAAAATTAAGAGTAGAGTATACCTCCCTTAAATTGGTGATCTAATGAAGTGAAGTTTATCCCTTTAGCTCTCTCAGTGAAGATCTGCAGGTGATGGTGGATTCAGGAGAGGTGATTCCAACTCCTTGTTCCTTGCTCCTCGAATCTCTTCTTCCTCCTTGCTCCTTTCTTCTTCCACTTCCGTTCTTTCCCCCTCCGCTCGTAGCCTTATTTTCCTTGTTTGATTTCTTGTTTTTTTCTAGATTTTCTTTTTTCTTGCTCTGTTTTTGCGGCTCCCTCTTTCCCTGTTCTTCCCCGCCCCTTTTTCTTTCCTTTGTTTTTCCTCCGCCGAAGGCCTCTTCGTCCTTCCGTAGCCTTCTTTTCTTTCTTTTCTTTTTTGCTCTTTTTCTTTTCTTTTTCTTTTTTACTGCCAACTCTACTCTTTTCCCATTTTATTTTTCCTTCCAATTTTCCCTCAACCAACAAGTGTCATCCTACTCATCAAATAATAGGGACATTTGTCTAAATCCTATCCATCACACCTAACCCTCTTGCATGGCCTCCACTTGGCTACTGTCCCCCTAATACACTTGTCTAATAATCCCCTATTACACTTGTCTAATGATCCCCTATTACACTTATTTTCTCATTTTATTTATTTATTATATATTTTCAAAATCCATTTAGGTAACAACAAAAAATGTTAACTCCTAATTGTAAATGCATTGCACAATTTTATTTATTTTAAAAAAATGAATCTAAAAGGTTTAAAGACAAATTTTGAATTTTTGTGAGAATTTTTTCCTTTTTTAGAAATTTAATGCAAAAATATCTTAAAATAAAAATTATGAAAATAAATAAATACAAACTATCATTTAATCAATAAAATAAAATAAAATAAAACAAGAGTAAAAGTAAAGCTAAAATTGAATTAAATAACAAATAAAGCTAAAATTGAATTAAATACAAAATAAAGCTAAAATTAAATTAAATAAATGAAATTTTGGTATTTACAACTTACCCCTCTTTGTCTGAGTTTCGAAGAGACTCGAGACTCGAGACAAAGACGTAGACACCAAATACTTACCTATAGTTATTCTGCCGTGAGCTGAAATAAGCAAACATAAAAAAGAAGTCAGTGGGACAAAACCCGATCTTGCCGAGGTTGGTGGGATAAAACCCGATCCCAACGAGATATAAACGGTCAACGGGATAAAAACTCGGCCCTGCCGAGGTTGGTGGGATGAAACACGATCCCAACGAGATATAAACGGTCAGCGGGATAAAACCTGGTCCTGCCGGGGTTGGTGGGATGAAACCCGATCCCAATGAGATATAAACGGTCAGCAGAATAAAACCCAAACCTAACGGAAGTAGGAAGGCACGTTAGTGGGATGAACCCGATGCTAACAGTGATTAAAAAACACGTTAGTGAGATAAATTCGATACTAACGATGATAGAAAAAACACGTTAGTGAGATAAACTCGATGCTAAAGATGAAAGAAAAAATACCTTAGTGAGATAAACTCGATGTTAACGGTGATAGAAAAAACACGTTAGCGAGATAAACTCGATGCTAATGGTGAAAGAAAAAACATGTTAGTGAGATAAACTCGATACTAACGGTGAAAGAAAAAACACATTAGCGAGATATACTCGATGCTAACAGTGAAAGAAAAAACACGTTAGCGAGATATATTCGATGCTAACGGTGAAAAAACAAACACGTTAGTGAGATAAATTCGATACTAACGGATATAAAAGACACGTTAGTGGGTTGGTCCCGATGCTAACGGATATAAAAGACACGTTAGTGGGTTGGATCCGATGCTAACGGTGATAAAAAAACACGTTAGTGAGATAAACTCGATGCTAACGATGATAGAAAAAACATGTTATGAGATAAACTCGATGCTAACGGTGAAAGAAAAAACACGTTAGTGAGATAAATTTGATGATAACGGTAAAAGAAAAAACACGTTAGTAAGATCAACTCGATACTAACGGTGAAAGAAAAAACACGTTATTACATGAAAAAAGTTCTTGAATACTTACTTGAAAAATCTTTTCAAAAATTGCCCCAATTTGAATCAATTTTTGTACAACCAATCATTTGCTTTGCATTATGGCATGTTGCTTCTCCTTAAAGCCTTGATTCGAACTTCCTCTTCTATTTGAATCCTGAATGTTTAATTGTTGGGTGATATTCCATGACTTTATTACAAAAATAATTTTTCCAGTTTTACTATGTGAAACAATCAAAATAATGCCACCACCATTCGATCCGTCCGACTTTCGAGAAACGTGTAAACATGAGTATTTTGATGTTTTTTCCTCGATACTGCAAAACCCGATCTTGCACCGCAAATTGCATCCCGGTTGCCTTAGCTTCCAATGCTAACTTATACATATGTACCTTTCGATAAATCGAGAAAATTGTCAGTTGATAAAATCTAATGAGATAAATGAAACTATGCAACACCCAAAGAATTTTTATACAAAAATGTCAAAAACCAAAGTTATGCAAAAAATAACCATCGACTTGCATTGAAAGAAAAAGATGACTTTAAAGAAATGAATCACAAATCCAGATGTTGATGACCAAAATACTTTGGCTTCAAACAAAGTGCCCCGTTTGACCCTTTGGATATCGTCCGTTCGAAATTCAATGCCAGCAGAAAAACCACAATGTGAAAAGAAATCCCAATGAACTGAGTCACATTTGCTTTCTTTGTGCAACCCTACCTTAGTGTCATTTCGGGTTTTCATCAAGATTACCCTCCATCCTTTTGTTTTTTCCTTTTTCTTTCTCTTTTTCCCCTATTTTCCTTCTTCATTTTCTTTTTTCTTTCTCCTTTTTCTCTTTTAAAGGCGTCTTTGCGGGTTTTCACATGATGAGCAGTGTCAACCTCACACCTAATCAATTCAGAAATACATCTAAAAAATTTCCTGGCATCAGTATATGAACATCATTTGTCAATTAATTAGAAAATTTCTTGACAGAGATATTGCAAAGAACAGAAGTCAGGACTTTCGACTTTTGTAATGGGGTCAAGTGAGGTGCTTAGAAAAGTTAAGCCTTGAAAGCGGATTTCAAAAAGTGGTTTTGTGAGGACTCGCAAATTTACTTGTTTTAAATTTATTTAATTGCCCGTTTACTCCAAATATTTTATTTCAACCTTTTTAGATCCAATTACATGGAACTATGACTTACTTATATTTTTAAAATGACTCGTTTCAAAATTTAATTTTTTGAAATCTCGTTAAGTGAGAATAGTGAATACGCATTTGGAGACAATACTCGATTTGAGAGTACAGTGAAATTGGAGAGTGAGGACTCATACATTAATCCTAAGATAGTTATTTGTAGGTGTAAGCACCCAAGTATTAGTAAGTTATACTATCGTTATGAAAATGTTTTAGAAATTTCGCTTCATCGCGCGCAAGTTGGAAGTTCGCGTTTTCGCGCGCGCTACTAATTGGAGGATTTTAGAAATTATTGATAAACTATTAAGAGTGAATAATAATAGTATGAATGGAAGTGCATTAGAGGTATAATGCACAAGTAAAACAAACTCGAGAGGAAATGAGCACGAAACGCGCGCGTGCGCGCACTAACGAGAGTTGACTTTGGAGCACCTTTTGGCACACACTTAAGCTTCTCAAGGAAGCTTCATTTTCAGGAAACACTCCCTCTCTCTTCACTCTTGCTGGCCAGCCAAACCATAGGAGGAAGAAGGACCAAAGCTCTTCATTTTCTTGCTTCATTTCTTCACCAAATCACCTCAAATTCACACTACACCTTGCAAATAACTTGGAGATCAACTTAAGCTAGAAGGGAGGCACCATTCTCACGGTTTTCTTGAGCTTCAAAGGGCCAAAAATTTCTGCTTTAGTCATCTAAGGAGGTAACAAACGATCAACCTCTTGAATCTTGGTTTATATAAGTTGTATTACAGTTGTAAGCTTGTAGATGCATGTGGGTAGCTCTATATTGTTGGAAATCTTGTGAGTGGGCTCTATGAAATCCCACAATGGACTTGATGAGCTAATTTGATGATATTGGGTGTTATTTGTGTTGGATTAGTGCTTAATCTAGTGAAAATAAGTTGTATTGTGGAAGAAAACTCAAAGGAAGTGAAATGAGAAAAAGGGACGGTTCTGCCCCTATTTTGCCGTGCCTCTTTAGTGCAATGTTTGTGGTCCAATTGACTTGATCTTGATGTAAATGTGTAATATGGGTTATGTAGAAAGTTTCCTCAAAAAAGTACTTGATTTGGTTGGCCAAATGTTGAGATTTCGAAATTTTATCAAAACTGGAAATTTTGTCCCGTATGGCTCTGGCAGTAAATTTCAAATGACCATAACTCTTTCCCCGACGTCGAAATCGATTGCTGTTTGCGGCATTAGAAACTAGATACTTCCAGTTTTCCAACGGTGTAAAATGTAACCCCTGATTCCACCTGAGTGAACCGTACCAATCGTTTGAAGATGCCTGTCCTGTTTCACTGACTTACTGGAGTGCATGTTATGAGCTGCAACTTGATGCTCAAATATGAGCTAGTTGTGGACAGACTTTTACAACGATTCCTTCTGTGAAATTGTAACCTTATGAATTTAGTTTTTAACGCCACCAACCACGCTCAATTCCAAGTTGAATTGAGTGAATTATGGCTGAATTTCAGACCTGCCTCATTACTTGAAAACCCTCGTTTTTGGACTGATTAATGGCTAATCTTGATTGGGACTTGTTATTTTGAAATTCTTGGTGTTAATCACCTACCAAATGTATTTTGGATGTTTCTTAGACATTGTCTTCATAAATGAACCATGTTTGAGAAGATTTCATTGGCCAAATGTTTGAGAAAAGGAAAACAAAAGTGCAAGGCAGATTTACCTTAGAAATTCTTTGAACTTTAGTGACTTTGTTAACTGACTTCCTGTACGAAAATTTTTGTGAAATTTGACAGATGAATAGCCCTTATATGGTAGGATGATACTACCAAATTTGGTGCCATTCCAAGTTCATTTCGATGCTCAACCAAAGTCTCAAAGTTCACATTTTAAACCTGGAAAACTCTTGTTTAGTGAGGAAATTTCAGTAACTTTGAGCTACTATATCATGGTGCTCAAAACTCCGATTCTTATTCTACTTGTTGTGTTGTAAACTTTGTTTATAAATCTAATTGAGTTTTAAATTTGAGAGGCTAGTTTACATTCTGTGAATTGTTCCGAATTTTCAAAGTTAGCCAAAAACCAACCCCGAAACTGTCTTGATAAGCCTAAAACAGCACGTTTGAGCCGAATTTTGAATACCTTCCATTTGGAATCATGGAAAAGTGTCTTCTAGGAACTTTTAGTACTTTTGAAGAAGTTTCCAACGGTACCAAGTTTTCCAATTTTGGACTTGTGAAGAGTATGATACGATTTTCCAAAGATTGCTTGTCAAAACTGAAATTTCCGAAGTTAAAGGAAATCGAGTCCTTTGCACTCTCCATTTTCCTTCGAGATTACTTGACCATTCTACACTTGATTTCAAGATGAAAATCAGATTTTCCCTTGTACATTTAAACCCACTTTTGAGTCTCGATTTACGAGTAATTAAGGCTCATTTTCATGATATTTTTCTAGATCGTACAAGTGTGCAATCTTTCGTGATAATTGGGGTTTCTAAGTGTTAGTTCATTATTAATTGCTCAGGCACTCAAGAGGACCTTCAAGAGAATCTCACGGTGGACGCCTGAACCCTCAAGTGTGCTTTACTTCTTGAATTACTTGGTGAGTGTCAAGTGTATGAGTACTTGATACTTGCTCAACTGTTATAAATGATTGGAGATTTTGAAAATGGAGTCGAGTGTGTACTTTATCGCACTCATTCTCATTTGAAATGAATGGAATGAAATGTATTGAATGATTGAATGAATGAAATGAATGATTGAATGATATTGAATGATTGAATGAATAAAATGGTATGCTATGGCTGCATACGTCGTTGGAGTGAATCTCCTCGACTCACAAATGTACATGGGGGACGCCCAACTCTCACTGGCCAACCTTGGACTCGAGCCGGCATGGGCTTGGTCGGGCTCCTTGGTGAACCATGAGAAAACGCAAGCTTGACCTAGTAAGAGGTCTTGCTTGGCATACTCGAGCAGTATCGCCTCAAATGAATGACAGGCGGGCCCGGTGCAGGGGTATGTAATGGTGAACGGGGACATGATAAGTGTGGTTCTACGGACTATAACCTACCCGATTGACGGAGTGTCAACTCGTGGAGGTTCATGATCGTGAAAGTGCAAAAATAGCTCCTGAGAGCTCCTATACCCTTGAATTGTTTCTATTTACTTTTCTTGCTCGAATTGTCACTTACTTGAATATTATTGTTTTACTCATTAATTGGGATTGTTACTTGATCAATGTGCTTGCATGTGTGTTCTTGGCCTCACGAGCGATTGCTCATCCCGTAGATTTGTTTTCCTTAACAAGAATGGTCGTGGAGTGAGACTCGGAGGAACCCTTTTGATGTACTTTTGTAATAGGGTTTCCAATGGAACTGACTAATTATTGTGGCTGTTGTATATTTTGGGAATTGATGTATCTTTTGGGAACCAATGTAAGAATTGGAAGATTGATATATTTTGGAACTCCTGGTGTAAGTTATAATGTTATTATGGAAGCGACTTATCTTTCTTACTTTGTCTTGTCGTGATAGCTAGTATTGCATTAAGCTTGAATGAGATTTGTACCGAGTTTTGGCGAGAGTTGGGCAGGCGTCCCGCGGATACCCTTTGGTTCGCCTTAAGGAGAAGTGGGGGCGTCACAGGCAGAGTATGCAGTTTAAGGCAAAAAGGTCCTAAATCTCATGAAACTCCGGAAAAATTTTAGTAAGTTTGGGATGCGACTATCCCTGTCCACCCTCCACTAGTTCCATTGTTGACTTCTAGTGTGATAAATGTGCTCAAAATTGCAATCGTGGTTGGTGCACAAAAATGAGTTTTACGATACCATTTTTATCCACCTTCAGAGGATAATTACAGCAGAGCCCTCACTCAATCATGTGGCCAAGTATTCATCAGGAGCCATGTGACCTGCACCTTTAAAGAAAGAAAGCTGTGCTGTCTGTCGCGCCCTATTTTTGAAAAGAAAATAAATGAGTTTTAAGAGAATGTTGATTTTTTGGTTGATTTTGATTTGAAAATGTGAATTTTGTTTAGAAAATAAGGAAAATGAAATGGGTCTAAATGGGACTTTAAAATGCGACGATTTGACCCAAAATAATAGTTTAAAAAGGGTTTTTAATAAAAAACAGGAGTCGCCACTTGGTATTGAGTTGAGGTGTACTAAGTCACCAAAAATGAATTTTTAGATAAAATTATGAAAAACCCTTTTTAAACGACTCCTAAGTCTACGAAAATCAGAGAAAAAGATTCGGGAGTTACATTTGAAGAGAGGGAAGGCAAGGATAAAAATCCAAGGCACCCTCTCAACCTAGCCAAGGCTAGTTGCGTGATTTAGTCAAGGATTTTCTTAATTTAACCTAAAGATTTATCACATTTGGAAGTCACTATGCAAACCATAGACCTAAGGGGGATATCGGGGGGCAAAATATTTCTTCGAAATTATTTGATACAAATCACATTGATTGCGATGCTCAAAATTGAACTTTCGAAGAAGTCACGAATTGTGCAAAATATGAGACTTAAAGAGAAAAGAAAGAAAAGAAGAAAATAAAATAAAATAAAATAAGGAAAAATAATTATACATGAATATATGATCTAAAGGAATGCGTCATAACGGGTACGGGGAGACTAATATTCGTGGCTCAATTTTCCCTTTTTATAGAGGGAATACGAGCGTGCTAAGGCTAGAGAGCCAAACTCGTCCATATCCCATATTCAAGGAGTATTTCCTAATCTAGTCAAGCAAATGATCTAACCTAATTTCTATTTTTCTAAATGAAATGCAAGTCTAATGTCATGTTTTCATACAAAGGGGTAAGGAATATACTTATAAGGGAAAATATGGGACAAGGGATAGATATGGGGAAACATGGGATAATAGATGTACATATATAGGGAAAGTGTCATACAAAATGGCAAAAACCCTAAAAGTAAAAGACATGCATGATATGAAGTGATTTCATCACGCAATCATGATCTAACGCTCAAAGAGCCCCTAAGGGTCTAACATTGGACTAGCCCATATTTCTACTTTCTCACTATCGTTGGACTAATGAGAAATCGGAAAAAAGAGGCCACAACTAGCGTTGGACTAGTGTGGTGACGAGAAAAGGGCCACAGCTAGCGTTGGACTAGCGTGGTGACGTCATACATAATCATTCTTAACTAACTAATCATATAAAACTAATAAAAAGCAAATAAACACATAAATTCACATAAACACATAGCAAATAAGCATGATATCTAGATGCAAGGTCCTAAGAAAGCGGTAACACATAGCACATAGGCATGCAAATCACACAAAGCAAAGATAAAGCAAATAAATCACTAACTATTACATTCGGGGAGCCCTACTACAATCTAAAGGGGGAAAGAATTACATAAAATGATATAATAACCTAACTATTACAATTGTGGCATTTAAATGCCTTGCAAATAACCAAAAAAATTAAAATAAAATAAATATACTAAATTAAATAACTAAAACGAATAAATGAAAGAAAAACATTCAAAAGACATGCAATTAAACACATAAAGTCACATAGGGGCACATAGGATCAAATAAAGCATAAAATAAGGGATAGAGTGTACCTCCCTTGGGTTGGGGTCCTAATGACACGAATTTACTTATTTACCCTCCAAAATAATAAAAAGAGTCAAGGCATCACTTTAATTAACAAATAATCGCAAAAATGGAGATAAACACAAAATTAAATCAATCAAGGTATTCAAATAAAAGTAAATAAACCATATTTGACAAATTAACACAAATAAGGACCCAATTCGAAAGAATTAAAGAAATTAAGAAATCAAAATCGCTATTATGGCAAATATGAGGGATCTAAAAGGAAATCAATTAAAATCAAGGATTTAAAGGGAAAACTACCAATCAAATGCTAAAATTCACAAAAATAAATGAAAATCAATTCGCTATGATTAAACCACAAAAATACCAAAATTCTAAAAATAATCAAATTGGAGCCATAAATCTAGAAAAGATTATTAAAATCCTTCAAATTCATCCTAAAACTCATTACAAATCTATCCAAGAATGATGTTAAGACATATTAAAGAGAAACAACATTTAAAAAGGACCAGATTGGTTAAATTTCTCAATTTTATGGGCCATAGAAGACTTATAGGGAACTTGAGGGGTCAAGGTGCAATTTTCAGAATTATTTCCATGCATGCTACGAAGGCAGCTGCTGCAACAAACATTCTGCAACTTCTGGGTTTCTGAATGCCAAATTCGTTCAAACACAACTCAAGACTCAACCAACTAAAACTTGAACCAAAGTGAAAAACAAACACCAAGCATTCTTTCCATTTCTTTTGACCATTGTTTAAATACGAAAATTCAGAGAAAAGAGATCATGCAAATTCTAGCAAACTGCAGCAACTCCAAAAGCCTTCTGCAACTGTCTATCGCAGCAACTTCCTTATTCAGCCTAGGCAGATTCAGGTAGAACAACCCAAATGCAAGAACCCAAATGCACGAACTTGGGACAGGGAGAGAGGAGAGATAAAACACCAACAAACCAGTACGAACATTACTGAAACCTCAACCCAAGTATCTAGAAAGCAAACCCACATCCTAAAATGAACAAAAGGATGAACACACAATGCACAGTTCACATTCTCCAGATTCAAATGGCTTTTGAATATAAACTTCCCAACAACAAGTTCTAAACACAGCTTTGATAGCAAAACATGTTCACGGCATCCTAATTAAACGGTAAACAAAAACAGGAACGTCAAACAACACAACCTCAGCAATCCAAGCAAGAAAAAAAATTATTGGCCCGTACTGCTGCAACAAGCCGACAGCTTCAGGCTTATTGCAGCAGATTTTTATGCGCAACTCTTGGCCAAATGCATCCTAAAACCAGGCAAACAGGATCATCAGACATTTTCCATACTTTTCAACCTAAACTTCTTTGTGTTAAACACAAAAAATTCAGAACAGAGCGTGCAAATCTGGTTCGAAGGAGCTGTCTTGTTCAAACGTTTGCAACTTTGCAAATTTCTGAAGCTTATCTGATGCTTTAACGTTTATCAACTTCACGTAACAGCAACAGATTTTAACAGCAACAAGGATTCAACCACCAGGTTCATCATCAAAACGTAATAACACTCAAAAGAAAAGAAAATCTGAACTAGGGAAAACTTGCAAACCCAGATTCGTTCATTTGTTTCAAATTTCTGGTTTTCGTGTCAAAAATATTCAAACAAACATCAAACTTTCAAAACAAGAACCAAACTCAACACTTGGCTCTCCTAAGGATTCTCAAACCCAAACCATATGCACAAACAAGCGCTAAAGATGCAAACTTCAGTTCATCCGATTATAGCTAATATCAAACAGAAACACAATCTTCAATCAAGCTCACAAAAATTGAGTGTCTATGCACAAAAATCTTTGGCAGCAATTCGTTTAACATAAGCCTGCTCATGCGAATGATCTCAGACAGAGACCCACTAATTCGTTAAACAAACCCATATAATGGTTCCAGCCCACATTTAACCACATTACCCAAACAATATTGCCTATTTTCAGAAGATTCAAGCATGCTACTGGACAAGGAAACGCAGCAAAGAAAGAAACTTGCAGTAACTGCAGTTAGATCCATCACAAGTCACTGCTTTTCTAGCCAAACCACCTAATCACTGAACATCAAATTACCCTAAAGCCTTTTAAACGCATTTGAGTCAACCAAATGAATTTCTTCAAAGCGTCAGGAACCACAAAGAGGAATAACAGGTACACGCGCAAGGAACAAGCGAGAAACTAATGTGATGAATCCAGATTTATACAAAAATTATGTTAAAATGGAAGGAAGATGAACTATGGTTACCTGAGAACACTTATGTGATCACTTGAACGTGAGATATGCCTGAAAATGCGTTTCGATTCCGAGAACGAAAGCCCACGAACTTTTCGTTGCAGAAAATCGCAGAGACGGTGAAGCGGCTACCTTGTGGCCAGATTTGACGAGCTTCCTGTGGTCTTTCTTCCTCAGCCAAAGACTCCCTTTCTTCCTTCCTCGGCCACCTGAAGCTCTTTCCTTTTTTCATCCACCGCCCTTCAAAACCCTCCTCTCTCGCTTTCTGTTCAGCCCGTAGCCTCTCTTCTTCCTCTCACTCTATCTCTCACTCCCGGCTTTCTCCCACTCTCTCGTTTTCCAGTTTCTTCTTGCCTTTTTCCTTTCCAGCCTCAAGCTTTTCTTTCTAGTCTTTCTCCCCTTTTACAGCCGCCGTCACTTTTAGTTTCTTATTCTCGGTTCCTCCCTCTCAGCCGCAACTCCCATTCTCACTCCCCCCCGTCCTTCACTCCTTGCTATCCTTTTATAGCAGCTTAGGCTTCTCAAAACCCTTAACCTAATGGTCCAGATAGAACCTTAGCTCCCCCTTTCTTTCAATCCATCGGATGGCTTTTAGTCTTGATGTGGTTGGATCAAAGCCAGGTAATCATGTACTGGTTTAATCCAATGGTGAAGAAAATGGAATGGCAAGAATGGTAGAAAGAAAAACAACATGAAACCGAGCTGCAATTTTTGTGTCCTCCGCGGCTGTTTATACGAAAATGCTTTGGCTCGTTTGCCTTCTCCTTTTTTTTTTTTTTTAAACAGCAAATAGGAAATGATTTTCTTAATAAAACAGAAATGAAACAAGGTCAATAAAATAAAAAAAAACTGAAGTTTTATTTTTACTTTTCATCATTTTATTATTATGTTTTCAACTAATTCTCAAACATCTACCCTTTTTTATAACAATTGGAACTAAAAGAAGTAAAGCATATTTTGTGGACAATTTTCTTTGTTTTTCGATAAAATTTAGTGCCAAAAATATCTCAAAAAAAAATAAAAATAAAATTAAACCACCAATTAAGCAAGAAATGAAATAATACATTAATAAAAATAATAACACATAAAGCTGAAATATAAATAAAATTTTTGGTATCTAAAATGCTAAAGAAATGTCTAAAATAAAATCATGAGATTAATAAATAAATAAAACAGGTAATAATTATAAAAATAAAATAAATTAAAATTTGGTGTCTACAGTTTGCCTGCCTCTTTGTCTGAGTTTCGAAGAACTCGAGACAAAGACGTAGACACCAAATACTTACCTACAGTTGTTCTGTCGTGGGTCGGAATAATAAATGATCAGTGGGATGATACCCGAGCCTGCTTTCACTTGGTCAGTGGGTGAATACCCGAGCCTGCCTTCAATGGGTCAGTGGGATGATACCCGAGCCTGCTTTCACTCGTCAGTGGGATGAACACCCGAGCCCTGCTTCATCTGATCAGTGGGATGATACCCGAGCCTGCTTTCACTTGGTCAGTTGGGATGAATACCCGAGCTGCCTTCATCTGATCAGTGGGATGAATACCCGAGCTGCTTCACTTGAGAAAATTTGTGCGAAACTTTTGTAAAGTTTTGAAAAGAAAGACAAACAATTTCTTCTAAAAAAAACTTGCCCCAGTATAATGCTATCGACTGTTGGACCTGCAAAAAAGAAATAATGACAGATAATGCCCGCCACCATCGATCAACCCCTTTCTTCAATAATGTGTAACATGAGTGTTTGGACTTTCTTATTTGACGTATCGAGTACTTCAACCTTGCCCTGCGAACAATATCCAAACTTCCATAATTGGTCATACTCAAATCGTGTGTTTTAGTATCCATTTACTTTCGGTAAATCCCAGGGATTGTCGTTTGGTAAAATGAAAGAGACAAATATGACCATGACACACACATGCACAATGATAAAGATTTTAATATGAACACAATCATCCTACTTTTATTGTATGAAAAATCATTTCACGTAAATAAACTTGTACACTCAAATTCAAAAGTTTGATAAATCGAACACTTTTGTTTTTGAGCAACAATGCTACGCTTGACCTTTGGATATCATTTCTTCGGAGTTCAATGCTTGTCAATAGAACCGACAATGTGAAGAGAAATCCCAGCGAACTAAGTCACCAGCTTTTCAGATCCAAACTCACTTTCCTTATAAAACCCTACCTTAGCGCCCTTCCGGGTTTTCACTAAGGTTGTCCCCTCCGCATTTTATTTTCTTTTTCCTTTTTTTTCTTTCTTTTTCTTTACTTTTCACTTTTCTTTTCTTTTTCTTTCTTCTTTTTCTTTTTCCTTTTTCCTTCTTCTCTTTTTTCTTTTTTTTTTTTTCAAAGGTGCCCTTGCGGGTTTTTCATCTAAAACACAATTTTGTCGCACCGCCTAGATTAATTCAGAAATGTATTTTAAGAAATAATGGCATCAGTATAACAATCCTTCCCTTGCAAAATAGATGAAGGTGTTTTTGACATCATGTGCCATTTGATTAGAAATTGTCCTAAAAAGACCATACAAAGAAACAGAAGTCAGGGACTTTTGGTTTTGTAATGGGGTCTGGTGGGGTGTTAAGAAAAGAGGTTAAGGCTTGAAGGCGGATTTCAAAAGTGGTTCAAATGATCTGAGATCGCATTGTTGGGCCGACCCTATTTTAGGGTTAAATCAAACTTGCCCCAGTTTATTATTATTATTTTTTTTTTAACTGAGGTTTTCTTTTGCTCACTTCCTTTTCTTTCCGCTTTCCTTTAAAAATTGAATTTGCCCCAGTATGGGGTTTTTCTCTCTTTTCTTTTTTTCAAACTAAATTTGCCCCAGTGTGGCATTTTTCTTTCTTTTCCAAAACTAAATTTGTCCCAGTATGGGGTTTTGCGATTTTTCAGGGGTTACCAAACGAAATAATCTATTCTGAAGGTTCAAAAGGATAACTAGGGATAGCATATTCGATTGGAAAGGAAGATGGCCTGACTTTTCATTCCATTCTTTACTTCAACCCTAAAAGGACCAATTCCTTGCATCAATAAAAAATTTCTACACATATCTGAATTGATCGGTTGGGGGAACACTTGCCCATCCATTTCTGCAAGGATAAGTGCTCCACCGGGTTAGAACTTTTTGGACAACAAAGGGCCTTGCCAATTTGGTGCAAACTTTCCTTTAGCTTCTTCTTGCATTGGCAGAATATGTTCAAACACTTTATCCGCCTTCTGTGAACATCCGTGGTCTGACCTTTTATTGTACAGCACGGACTACCCTCTTTTGATAACATTGAACCATGACAAATGGCATTTAATCTCTTCTCATCGATCAAAGACAATGCTCATGACGTTGTTTGATCCAATCAGCCTCATCCAGTTTAGCCTCCATTAAGATGCGTAAAGAAGGGATTTCAACCTCAGCCGGCAACACTGCTTCCATTCCATACATGAGGTTGTAGGGAGTTGCCCCAGTAGAGGTCCGGATAGCAGTTCTATACGCCATTAATGCATAAGGGAGCTTCTCGTGCTAATCACGGTGTCTTTCAATCATTTTTCGAATTATCTTCTTCAAGTTCTTATTCGCAGCTTCCACAGCTCCATTCATCTGTGGTCTATAGATAGAGGAATTTCGATGCCTAATTTTGAACTGTTCACACAATCCATCCACCAGATCATTGTTGAGATCCTTGGCATTGTCGGTGATTAATGTTTCTGGCACTCCAAAACGACAAATGATATGCTTCCTTAAAAAGTCCGTCACCACCTTCTTAGTCACATGCTTGTAAGATTCAGCTTCGACCCACTTGGTAAAGTATTCAATTGCCACCAGAATAAACTGATGCCCATTTGAAGCAGGCGGGTCAATGGTCCCAATCACGTCCATACCCCACATTGAACACGGCCAGGGAGCAGTCATACTGTGTAACTCTGTGGGGGGAGTGCGCATAACATCTCCATGCAACTGACATTTGATGCACTGGGGTTTATATTTTTAACCATAGGTATTCTGTCAGGAGCAGTATGGGCTAACGAAGCGTGGGGATCGTATTGGAATTGGGATCCAAAGGAAACTTAACAAAAACTACACAATCATGCTCCATAGTAAGCCAAAAATATCCGGTCCTCATAATCTTCTTTGCTAATAAATGGCCATTCATATGTGATCCACACACACCACTATGCACCTCTTTCATTAAATACTTTGCTTCATCTTCATCAACACACCTTAGAAGGCCCAAGTCTGACGTCCTTTTGTATACCACCTCTCCGTTTAAGAAAAATTTTGAAGATAATCTACGCAAGAAACTTTTAGGTTACATCGGCCCCAGAAGGATAGGACCGTCTTGAGAAATTCCTTGATATCACTGTACCAGGGACGGCCATCAGGAGATTTTTCCACAGCTAGACAATGAGCAGGCTTTTCTTGTAGATGAATATGGATAGCTCGATTACCAACTCGTCTGGATGTTGAATCATTGAAGATAGAGTAGCCAATGCATCGGCAAAGACATTTTTGACGCGGAATATGTCGGAACTCCAAACTCCTAAATTTATTTGCCAATTCCAGTAAACTGCAATGATAGGGCAAGATCTTCGAATCTCGAGTGATCCACTCCTTGAGGGTCTGATGTACAAGCAAATCGGAATCGCTGAACACTAGAAATCCTTAATCTCCATTTCAATGCCATTTTAACCCAAAAATGCAAGCTTCATACTGCCATATTATTAGTGCAGAAAAACCGTAATTTAGCAGAACCAGGATAATGCTTCCCTTCTGGCGATACTAGAACAGCTCCAATACCGGCCCGAAGGAATTTGATGCACCATCAAAGAATAACCTCCATTCAGAACATTTTTCATTCATGTCTCCGCCGTACTAACAAACAGGACCTCCTCATCTGGAAAATAAGTATGAAGCGGTTGATAATCATCTTCCTTCGGATTCTCAGCCAAGTGATCTGCTATGGCCTGCCCTTTGATGCCTTTTGCGTGGTGAAAATGATATCGAACTCAGAAAGAACCATTTGCCATTTAGCAAACGCCCAGTTGGCATGGTTTCTCCAATAAATACTTCAAAGGGTCTGAGCGAGAAATGAGGTAAGTAGTGTGGCTAAGCAAATAATGCCTTAGCTTCTGAGCTGCCCAGGCCAACGCACAGCAACTTTTTCAAAAATGTGTACTTTGCCTCATAAGGTGTGAACTTCTTACTGAGTAATAAATGGCTTGCTCTTTTCCCAGAATCGTCGTGTTGCCCCAAAACACATCCCACAGCCTCGTCGAGCACAGACAAATACATAATCAACGGTCGACCGGTTTGGGTGGCACTAAGACCGGGGGTGTAACAAATAATTTTTGATCTTGTCAAACGCTTGCTGGCACTCCTCACTCCAATACAATGGCACATTTTTCTTCAATAATTTAAACAAAGGCTCACATGTGGGTCAACTGGGCGATGAACCTTCCAATGAAATTTATTTTCCAAGAAACTCTTCACATCCTTTTGTGTTTTTGGCACGGCATTTCACGAATGGCTTTGATTTTCGTTGGATCTATCTCGATACCCTTCTTACTGACAATGAATCCCAATAACTTGCCGGCAGGGGCCCCAAATGCACACTTTGCGGGGTTTAATTTCAAATTATATTTTCTTAACCTTTCGAATAACCTTTCCAAATCAATCAAATGATCCTCGCTCTCTTGGATTTGATGATGATGTCATCCACGTAAACCTCCATCTCCTTATGAATCATGTCGTGGAACAGGGTGGTCATGGTCCTTTGATAAGTGGCACCGGCATTTTTCAATCCAAACGGCATTACTCGATAGCAAAATGTCCCCCATGGCGTGATAAAAGCAGTTTTCTCCCTATCTTCCTCTGCCATTAAGATCTGGTGATACCCGGCAAAACAATCAGCAAATGATTCGATCTCATGTCCTGCGGTATTGTCCAAAGAATATGAATGTTTGGCAATGGAAAATCATCTTTCGGGCTGGCTTTATTGAGATCCCTGTAATCAACACAGACTCGTACTTCTCCACTTTTCTTGGAACGGGTACCGGATTTGAAAGCCAAATAGGGTAATGAGACACCATAATGATTCTAGCATTGAGTTGCTTCTCGATTTGTTCCTTAATTTTGAGGCTCATATCTGGCTTAAACTTGCGAGGTTTTTGCTTTACTGGGAAAATTTGGATCAGTCGGTAATCGATGGACCACTATATCTGTTGAAATTCCAGGCATATCATCATAGGACCAGGCAAACACATCTTGAAACAGGGTCAAAAACTCAATCATCTCTTTTCTCTGTTTTTTATTCAAATGAATGCTAATTTTTATCTCCTTAACCTCAGTCTCAGTGCCAATATTAACAACTTCTGTTTCTTCTAAGTTCGGTTTGGATTTCTCTTCATATTGTTCAAGATTCTTTAATAAAGACTCAGATTCTTCCTCGTTATCGCTCTCGTCTTGAATTTCTGATTCCAAAATTTCAAATTCGTGAGAGATATCGAGATTGCAATCATCAAATTCCAGAATAGTGATATCCAAAGGGTCAACGTGTTTTATTTTTGGCCATCTGAAAAAGAATGAAATAAATATGACAAGCGTAAGTAAATAATTTGAAAAATAAACACTGTGCATTTCATTGAATTTGAAAGTAAAGGATAACATCATAACAAGTTACTTAACAAGACTTGCATTGGAAAACATTTGATTAAAACTATTTACAACTAAAAACAAAAGGTAAGTAATGAATGATTTCTCTCATGTCGACCAAAGGCAATCCCCTAGATTTACCGAAATTCCCTTCGGGAGGGAAGGAGATCACTGGTCCAATTCTTCATTGCCTCAACAGGCACCTCTGGAAATTCTGCGTTCTCGACGGCTCCCTCAGAAGTAACCCCCACGAATACTCGGACAATCCAACATCACTTCCTCAATCGGGTCCACTTCGGATCTAATCACCTCCGTGGGGTAAGGAAAAGTACAGTACAATGGTGGGATGCTCATGATAAGTTCTCCCTTCCTTTCTGCCCTTTGCGATTCATCATTTCTTTCTTATCCTTGGCAGTAGGTTGAAACCCTAATCCAAAGGTGTCCTTTTTCCTTGAAACTCTATTGGTTCCAAAACTCCTTGCAGATTACGCCCGAGGCCCTTACCTATCTCATATCCTCCTCGAATCAGTTCCTTAGCCATCATGACACTGGCTTCGGGTAAACTCATTTCCACCATTGCCTTGTCCTTAGATCCCCAACCTACTGAACAATATCGGCCACGTGGTGAGGAGAAACCAGAGTTTTCTTATTACTTCCCTCTTCCACTGCAGGATTGATGACCATAGTACAATCTTCCTCAGCAAATATCGTGATCAATTGGCCATTCACCACAAATCTCAACATTTGGTGGAGCGAAGAAGGTACAGCACCTGAATGTGAATCCAAGGTCGTCCGAGAAGGATATTATAACACTGAAAGTCATGACTTGGCACATAACCTGAAACTGACAGGTCCAATTTCCAGCACTAAATCCACTTCCCCCATGATTCCCTTTTCGCGCCATCAAATCCCTCACCACGGTGGCAGACGGCCGAAGTTTAGCTTCCTGAATCCCAATTTAACCAAAGTATTCCAGGACAAATGTTAAGAGCAGACCCATTGTCTATCAAGACTTGGCAATAACTTCCCATTGCAACGGACTGAGATATACAATGCTTTATTGTGTCCAATCCCCTCCGAAGTCAAATCTTCATCAGAAAAAGAAATTTGATTTGAAACCAAAACATGCTCGACTACATGAGCGAATTTATCCACAGGAATGTTCTTAGGCACTTGAGCCTCAGTTAGACCTTGAGCAAAGCCTCTCGGTGAAGTTCCGAGGTTAATAGCAAGTTCAATATGGAAATTTGAGCGGGCATCTTGTCCAATTGCTCGACCACCTTATACTCACTTTTCTTCAACATTTTAAGGAAATTGATGCCTCTTCGTCAGTCACGGTTGGTCTTTTGGTGCGGCATTTTCTTTTGCTTTTGAAGGTTCGTCCGCCAGGGTTCCCCTATAATTCTTCCAGATCGGTAATAGCATCCACTTCTTTCTTGGGCACTTCTTCTCCTCCAATTAACAGTGTAGGCTCGTTATAATTCCATGGGACCTCTTGTAGATTAAGCACGGGAGCTTGTTCAGGCAATTCAAGACCACAAGCTCTGAAGGCTCACATTCGAAAGGTATATTTCCAGAATAAACGGATCAGTATTTTCCTTGACTTCATAGGCTTCCTCCTCCAATATGAATGGCTCTCCGATGACTCCATTATCTCAGTTTCATCTAATGAATGTGTAGTCTCCTCAACCTCATCCACAGTAAAACCCCACAGTATCCTTATGTGTAGGAAGGATTTTTGCTAACATTTGGACCTTGTTCATCCCTCCTTCTCAGAACTATGTCTCCGGCCTCGATCATGTCTTGGATTTTATGTTTAAGCGCCCAACAATTGGCAGTTGAATGTCCAGGGGCTCCCGAATGGTAAGCACAAAACGATTGAGGATCGTAACCAATGGGAAATCCTTTGGAATAATTTTTGGGAGGTACTGTGCCAATTTTCCAGCGGTCTTCAATTGCTCATATAGTTGGTCAACAGGCCGACCTAGATTTGTGAAGGTTCGGTATGGGGCTGGATTTTGGGTGTCATTGGTTTGTTGTAGTGGTAATTTGGGTTAGGAGGTGGAATAGGTCTTGGGTTAAAAGGAGGGCGAGGTCTGATTTGAAAGTTAGGTGGAGCTATGTGAAATGGTGTTGAGGGTGAGTAATTTGGTCGAGATCGGGGTGGTTGATGGTGGTTGTAAACAGGTCGAGACGTGGTTGGTATGGGTAACGGGGCGAGTAAACGGGGTATTGTGGTATCTAGGTCGGGAAGAAGAGCCCTGATTCCATACAAAAGAAGCTTCCTCGTCTTCTTTTTGAATTGAGCCTTCTTCTACTACTACTCTGACTCTGCATGGCTTCCAATTGTGATTTCAAAGCTGAAACATTGACGATTCCCTGCTCTCATAAACTCATCATACTCTCCACTTATTGACAATCTCGGCAAAGGAACATCCAGTCATTCGAAAAATTTCCTCAAAATAGGGGGTCATGGGCTTTAATAAAAGTACGAACAATCTCATTTTCAGTCATGGGAGGCTCCACCTTGGCGGCCAACTTCTCCATCTCTTCGCATACGACTTGTGGTCCTCGATGGTTTTCTCTTAGTTCCCTCCAATGTAGTCCTCGTCGGAGCGAGCTCGCAGTTGTATTCGTACTGCCTCACAAAAGCGGTGATAAGTCAAGCCAAGATCTCATATCTTCAGGTTCAAGTTGGAATACCAATCCAACGCGTCGCCTTCTAGACTTCAGGAAATAGGCGTACAGGCAAATTCTCATCATCTATCGGCCTTCCCAGTTTGTTTGCAAACATCCGAAGGTGTGTTTTAGGATTGCCGTTCCGTCGTACTTACTAAACTTGGGTGCTTTGAAACCCATCGGCAATTGCATATCGGAAAAAGGCACAGTTCATTGTAATCCAACCCTCCTTGTTTGCTCAAACCTTGGCTTTTTCTTATAAATTCCTCAAACCGATCCAATCTCTTAGCAAATTCTTATCCACGGCGCGGATGACTCCCCAGCTTCAGCTTTCCTTGGGCGGCAGTATCTAGAGTGAATGGCTCAGCGGTAGAGTAATAATGTGGTCCTTGAGTTTCAAATGGCATGCTCACTAATTGGTGGATAGTTATGGGAATTTGGACATGAGAAGGGTTAATTTGGATGTTGGGTGCATAAGTAGGTGGTGGGCCATGAGGGGGTAGATAAAGGTTTCTTCAGGTGGATTTACGACTTGCGAAGTAACAGTGGTTTGGGTATAAGGTAAAAATATTGGCTGGGATTCAGGTTGGGCAGAAGGTAGGGTTCATGTTGTTCGCCACTAGTGCCCCAGCGACCAGTTGATCGATCACGCGCCGTTGTGCCATCATTTCGATGTTTAGCTCATTAAATCGGTTTAGAACTTCACTCAATTGAGCCCCCAAATTGCCATATCAGTCGATGGTGCCGTGGTTGCGGGCCTGTCAGATGATTCTGGATGAGTACTCATGTTTACACTATCTCTTGAAGCTCGGCTACGCGATCGGGTGATAATGGGGCTTTTTCGGGTAGCTATATTTGCAATTACTACCTGAGAACGTAGGAAAACCCTTATTAGATGCCCTTTCGCTTGATTGCTGTTAAAAGAAAAAAAAGAAAAGAAAAAAACAGGAGTTAGTAAAAATTAGAACAATTCGGATGCATGTCCTATTGGGGGCCCTTTTGTGCCAAGGGTAGGCCTAGTATGATGCAACACCTTCAAAGTGGGACCTGTTTACTAAACCTGCTTTTGACCACCACCTTACACAAAAGAAATCATTTCAAAATATCGAACTTTCATTCATAAACATCATTTACAACATCCCTTGAAGACGGTTTCGTACAAAATCACTGAATCTTTTAACCTATCTATTACAGAGTCCTTAGATTCTCTGGCATAAGGATTTCTCATACGTCCAGCTTCATCGTATAGTTCTCCACATTTCCTTTTCAATTCCCGATTTTTCTTGCATTTTCTCACAGGCCTCCTTGTGTTTCTCAGCTATCTCTTGGTGACTTTGAGGGACTCTTTATTGCAAATTTTCTCGATCTTTGGCCTCGATAATAGCTCTCTCTCTTGACCTCCTCGGATGGTTGAACTTGGTCCTTGCGCTTCCAATCCTTGAGCCAATCTTCATATTGCGGCGTGACAAACCCTTTTGTTTGAGCTCGGACTATACTTAATGAGTTCGTCATCGGAATGTTCCCCAAGCCTCAATAATAGGGATCTTCATCGGAATTTCTCTTGGACATACCCCTTTGTCAAAAATGATAATAAATTCAGTCAGATCAACTGTAGTGGCACTTCTTGACACGACCTAATTGTCGTAGAAACCTCTTCGGATGATATGCCATGATACCCTGAGTACCCAATAACGGAATATACTCGGATGCCTTGGTGCGAAGGACGGGTTTAACACAATTGGTCCAATCCAATACCCACCTGATGTCTTGATTGGTCAAATTCTTCAAGAAATCCAGACCTCGGATGCATTACACGGCAAACCATTCTATTAACCCTCTTGTGATGTGTGATTATCCAATTGTACCCAACATTGGTAGACTCTCAGGAATAGACGATCGTCTCATGAAGTGCTCCATAGCCCATATGTGTAAGACCAAATTAGAACCATAAAAGAATTTTCCACCTCTCTGACAAGTAGTGCAGGCTACGAAGATATCGGCCAAAATGGTCGGAATAATAGAACATTGCCTATCTTTTATTCCTAGAAACAGGTCATACATGACTTTAGTGAGTTTAAGGCTATCTTTTTGTCTTTCCTAGGAAAAAGATAGGTTCCAGCCATAACTAATCCATACACCCAAACCCTCTTTCGTTCCCACATTTCCTTGGAAGTAAATGAAAATCTCCTAGGTGCCTCTCAAAACCATCCCTTAATGCGAATCGATCAAATAAAAACTTCACCTCTATACTTTGGTCCAACCCTTGTATTGCAGATTCCTTTAACCCAGAAATGACAAAATTCGGCCTTGTTAGACCGAACGGAATATCACGGCAGTTCCTTGAATCGGCAAATTAAGAAGTCCGGCAACTCCTCAATTGTTATGGTCATTTCCTTTCTACCTAGTCTAAATGCGGAACAAATGGGTCCCACAGATGCACCAAAGCTTCTACCAAATACCATCTGACTTAATATCTTGAAATCCCCAATTGGTCCTAATCGAGAGGCTACTTGTTAATTTCACTGGGCGAAAGCAACGTGGGCCATCTTTGTACCTCAATCGGCGCTACTAACATCTGTTGGACTCGTCGGGCGTTCCATCTAAACAAAAGTTGGTGTCAAGTACCTTACCTACAGGTCCCACTTTTCCAGTCAAACATGAATTTAAACGTGTAAATCCCAAATAGGGTTAAATACCCATGGGAACATAAGGTTGGCTTATTCCTAATGTGGGATTCCCTAAATGGCATTCCCTCTAAGGTTTATGCATGATGCCAATTTATTAAAGCAATTTAAATATGAAAATATGACCTAAGGAACCCTTTGTATGCCAGGGTGGGCCTAAATGATATGCAATTATTAATTAAAAAATATAAAATTTAAAATGCAATAACCTATCTAAAGGGTGGGTTCTAAAAGAGATCATCAGCCTCTTATTTCCTAGTTTGTGAATGCAAAGATAAGAAACAAAGGAAAGTTAGATAACAGATAACACGTAACACGTTAGGCAATTAGATGATACAAAAAGTAAAAGAAAATTAAGAAAGAGGGGTGGGATCCCTCCCTTCGTGCTAGTGTTCCTAATTGGGTATTGACTCTAACCTAGGTAATCTAATATGGATGCATGAGGTTGGGCTCACTAATGCACCTAGACTTTGACAAGGTTTTAAGGCTCCCAAACCTTCAGACCAAAGGCAAAGGGTCATCAATCCCAATGCCCAAGAGTCGGTGGTTCGGGTGATCCCTCGGACATTGCTACGTGCACGTCGTGCCACGGCCACATGTCCAAGTGGATCGATCTAATCCTAATAAGGAAGAGTGGTATGACAACCACTAAAAGTAAAAAGAAATGAGGGATATAAAATAAAGCGTATGCACGTATGAAGTGCCCCTATCGAAGGGAAGGATCAAATACCATCAAATGCGGTCGAGTTCTAGGGGACTATTTCCCCCACCCAAAATGCAAGCGCGACATACAATCACAAATGAGAAAAGTAAACACATAAACGATCGCATACGTGGATATTTGAGACGATTGTGTGTTTGATGTAAGAAAATCCTAAAATGGAAAAATGCAACCCTAAACCCCAAATGTGATATATAAAAGGTTAAAAGAAGAAAAGGATTGACTAAATCAAATTTGCTCGGACTCTCTAAGTCCCAGTGGAGTCGCCAGCCGTCGCGCCCCATTTTTGAAAAGAAAATAAATGAGTTTTAAGAGAATGTTGATTTTTTGGTTGATTTTGATTTGAAAAATGTGAATTTTGTTTAGAAAATAAGGAAAATGAAATGGGTCTAAATGGGACTTTAAAATGCGACGATTTGACCCAAAATAATAGTTTAAAAAGGGTTTTTAATAAAAACAGGAGTCGCCACTTGGTATTGAGTTGAAGTGTACCAGTCACCAAAAATGAATTTTTAAATAAAATTATGAAAAACCCTTTTTAAACGACTCCTAAGTCTACGAAAATCAGAGAAAAAGATTCGGGAGTCACATTTGAAGAGAGGGAAGGCAAGAATAAAAAATCCAAGGCACCCTCTCAACCTAGCCAAGGCTAGTTGCGTGATTAGTCAAGGATTTTCTTAATTTAACCTAAAGATTTATCACATTTGGAAGTCACTATGCAAACCCTAGACCTAAGGGGGATATCGGGGGGCAAAATATTTCTTCGAAATTATTTGATACAAATCACATTGATTGCGATGCTCAAAAATTGAACTTTCGAAGCAAGTCACGAATTGTGCAAAATATGAGACTTAAAGAGAAAAGAAAGAAAAGAAGAAAATAAAATAAAATAAATAAGGAAAAATAATTATACATGAATATATGATCTAAAGGAATGCGTCATAACGGGTACGGGGAGACTAATATTCGTGGCTCAATTTTCCCTTTTTTATAGAGGGAATACGAGCGTGCTAAGGCTAGAGAGCTAAACTCGTCCATATCCCATATTCAAGGGGTATTTCCTAATCTAATCAAGCAAATGATCTAACCTAATTTCTATTTTTCTAAATGAAATGCAAGTCTAATGTCATGTTTTCATACAAAGGGGTAAGGAATATACTTATAAGGGAAAATATGGGACAAGGGATAGATATGGGGAAACATGGGATAATAGATGTACATATATAGGGAAAGTGTCATACAAAATGGCAAAAACCCTAAAAGTAAAAGACATGCATGATATGAAGTGATTTCATCATGCAATCATGATCTAACGCTCAAAGAGCCCCTAAGGGTCTAGCATTGGACTAGCCCATATTTCTACTTTCTCACTATCGTTGGACTAATGGAGAAATGGAAAAAAGAGGCCACAACTAGCGTTGGACTAGTGTGGTGACGAGAAAAGGGCCACAGCTAGCGTGGACTAGCGTGGTGACGTCATACATAATCATTCTTAACTAACTAATCATATAAAACTAATAAAAGCAAATAAAACACATAAATTCACATAAACACATAGCAAATAAGCATGATATCTAGATGCAAGGTCCTAAGAAAGCGGTAACACATAGCACATAGGCATGCAAATCACACAAAGCAAAGATAAAGCAAATAAATCACTAACTATTACATTCGGGAGCCCTACTACAATCTAAAGGGGGAAAGAATTAAATAAAATGATATAATAACCTAACGATTACAATTGTGGCATTTAAATGCCTTGCAAATAACCAAAAAAATTAAAATAAAATAAATATACTAAATTAAATAACTAAAACGAATAAATGAAAGAAAAACATTCAAAAGACATGCAATTAACACATAAAGTCACATAGGGGCACATAGGATCAAATAAAGCATAAAATAAGGGATAGAGTGTACCTCCCTTGGGTTGGGGTCCTAATGACACGAATTTACTTATTTACCCTCCAAAATAATAAAAGAGTCAAGGCATCACTTTAATTAACAAATAATCGCAAAAATGGAGATAAACACAAAATTAAATCAATCAAGGTATTCAATAAAAGTAAATAAACCATATTTGACAAATTAACACAAATAAGGACCCAATTCGAAAGAATTAAAGAAATTAAGAAATCAAAATCGCTATTATGGCAAATATGAGGGATCTAAAAAGGAAATCAATTAAATCAAGGATTTAAAGGGAAAACTACCAATCAAAATGCTAAAATTCACAAAATAAATGAAAATCAATTCGCTATGATTAAACCACAAAAATACCAAAATTCTAAAAATAATCAAATTGGAGCCATAATCTAGAAAAGATTATTAAAATCCTTCAAATTCATCCTAAAACTCATTACAAATCTATCCAAGAATGATGTTAAGACAATATTAAAGAGAAACAACATTTAAAAAGGACCAGATTGGTTAAATTTCTCAATTTAATGGGCCATAGAAGACTTATAGGGAACTTGAGGGGTCAAGGTGCAATTTTCAGAATTATTTCCATGCATGCTACGAAGGCAGCTGCTGCAACAAACATTCTGCAACTTCTGGGTTTCTGAATGCCAAATTCGTTCAAACACAACTCAAGACTCAACCAACTAAAACTTGAACCAAAGTGAAAAACAAACACCAAGCATTCTTTCCATTTCTTTTGACCCATTGTTTTAAATACGAAAATTCAGAGAAAAGAGATCATGCAAATTCTAGCAAACTGCAGCAACTCCAAAAGCCTTCTGCAACTGTCTATCGCAGCAACTTCCTTATTCAGCCTAGGCAGATTCAGGTAGAACAACCCAAATGCAAGAACCCAAATGCACGAAACTTGGGACAGGGAGAGAGGAGAGATAAAACACCAACAAACCAGTACGAACATTACTGAAACCTCAACCCAAGTATCTAGAAAGCAAACCCACATCCTAAAATGAACAAAAGGATGAACACACAATGCACAGTTCACATTCTCCAGATTCAAATGGCTTTTGAATATAAACTTCCCAACAACAAGTTCTAAACACAGCTTTGATAGCAAAACATGTTCACGGCATCCTAATTAAACGGTAAACAAAAACAGGAACGTCAAACAACACAACCTCAGCAATCCAAGCAAGAAAAAAAATTATTGGCCCGTACTGCTGCAACAAGCCGACAGCTTCAGGCTTATTGCAGCAGATTTTTATGCGCAACTCTTGGCCAAATGCATCCTAAAACCAGGCAAACAGGATCATCAGACATTTTCCATACTTTTCAACCTAAACTTCTTTGTGTTAAACACAAAAAATTCAGAACAGAGCGTGCAAATCTGGTTCGAAGGAGCTGTCTTGTTCAAACGTTTGCAACTTTGCAAATTTCTGAAGCTTATCTGATGCTTTAACGTTTATCAACTTCACGTAACAGCAACAGATTTTAACAGCAACAAGGATTCAACCACCAGGTTCATCATCAAAACGTAATAACACTCAAAAGAAAAGAAAATCTGAACTAGGGAAAACTTGCAAACCCAGATTCGTTCATTTGTTTCAAATTTCTGGTTTTCGTGTCAAAAATATTCAAACAAACATCAAACTTTCAAAACAAGAACCAAACTCAACACTTGGCTCTCCTAAGGATTCTCAAACCCAAACCATATGCACAAACAAGCGCTAAAGATGCAAACTTCAGTTCATCCGATTATAGCTAATATCAAACAGAAACACAATCTTCAATCAAGCTCACAAAAATTGAGTGTCTATGCACAAAATCTTTGGCAGCAATTCGTTTAACATAAGCCTGCTCATGCGAATGATCTCAGACAGAGACCCACTAATTCGTTAAACAAAACCCATATAATGGTTCCAGCCCACATTTAACCACATTACCCAAACAATATTGCCTATTTTCAGAAGATTCAAGCATGCTACTGGACAAGGAAACGCAGCAAAGAAAGAAACTTGCAGTAACTGCAGTTAGATCCATCACAAGTCACTGCTTTTCTAGCCAAACCACCTAATCACTGAACATCAAATTACCCTAAAGCCTTTTAAACGCATTTGAGTCAACCAAATGAATTTCTTCAAAGCGTCAGGAACCACAAAGAGGAATAACAGGTACACGCGCAAGGAACAAGCGAGAAACTAATGTGATGAATCCAGATTTATACAAAAATTATGTTAAAATGGAAGGAAGATGAACTATGGTTACCTGAGAACACTTATGTGATCACTTGAACGTGAGATATGCCTGAAAATGCGTTTCGATTCCGAGAACGAAAGCCACGAACTTTCGTTGCAGAAAATCGCAGAGACGGTGAAGCGGCTACCTTGTGGCCAGATTTGACGAGCTTCCTGTGGTCTTTCTTCCTCAGCCAAAGACTCCCTTTCTTCCTTCCTCGGCCACCTGAAGCTCTTTCCTTTTTTCATCCACCGCCCTTCAAAACCCTCCTCTCTCGCTTTCTGTTCAGCCCGTAGCCTCTCTTCTTCCTCTCACTCTATCTCTCACTCCCGGCTTTCTCCCACTCTCTCGTTTTCCAGTTTCTTCTTGCCTTTTTCCTTTCCAGCCTCAAGCTTTTCTTTCTAGTCTTTCTCCCCTTTTACAGCCGCCGTCACTTTTAGTTTCTTATTCTCGGTTCCTCCCTCTCAGCCGCAACTCCCATTCTCACTCCCCCCGTCCTTCACTCCTTGCTATCCTTTTATAGCAGCTTAGGCTTCTCAAAACCCTTAACCTAATGGTCCAGATAGAACCTTAGCTCCCCCTTTCTTTCAATCCATCGGATGGCTTTTAGTCTTGATGTGGTTGGATCAAAGCCAGGTAATCATGTACTGGTTTAATCCAATGGTGAAGAAAATGGAATGGCAAGAATGGTAGAAAGAAAAACAACATGAAACCGAGCTGCAATTTTTGTGTCCTCCGCGGCTGTTTATACGAAAATGCTTGGCTCGTTGCCTTCTCCTTTTTTTTTTTTTTTTAAACAGCAAATAGGAAATGATTTTCTTAATAAAACAGAAATGAAACAAGGTCAATAAAATAAAAAAAAACTGAAGTTTTATTTTACTTTTCATCATTTTATTATTATGTTTTCAACTAATTCTCAAACATCTACCCTTTTTTTATAACAATTGGAACTAAAAGAAGTAAAGCATATTTTGTGGACAATTTTCTTTGTTTTTCGATAAAATTTAGTGCTAAAAATATCTCAAAAAAAAAAATAAAAATTAAACCACCAATTAAGCAAGAAATGAATAATACATTTAATAAAATAATAACACATAAAGCTGAAATATAAATAAAATTTTTGGTATCTAAAATGCTAAAGAAATGTCTAAAATAAAATCATGAGATTAATAAATAAATAAAAACAGGTAATAATTATAAAAATAAAATAAATTAAAATTTGGTGTCTACACTGTCATCTCCTTGTTTGGAAAGCCCGTTTTCATAAAAAAAATATACGTTTTTCATAAACATATTTTTCAATTACTTTTTTACCACATATATATCAAATCACGATAGTACATTTTCTACAAAAACTTTAGAAAACTTCACTATCACAAATTAATCTGAGATAGAATTGCCTATCCACAAGTCTGTAGCTCATGCTGCAGCCGTAAGGACATATAGTTGTTGACTAGCTATTCAATCCTATTAATTACCTGTATCACCTACCAGCCTCTCAATACTATGCGTGCATTGAGAAGCCAACATTGCAATCATTAAAGATCAAGAAAATGGCTTCGTACATGGGGACCAATCCTTCGTTCTTAAAATGATTTCAACTGGAAAAGCTTCTTGGAAGGTTGGATAATGGATAGCACGTGATTATCAAGCCAGCTTCACCTAGTAGTTTTCATGGAAAAAGTAAAACTCAGAAGAGGAAAAAGACATGCAATTAAGTTTTTGAGCATGAAAGCCAAGAACAAGTAGAGAAGAATTTACATGACAGTATCAAATGGGGCGAGCTTAAGGCAGCCTCTGCCCAATTAAGGTCAGACAAATTCTAATTATGTAAAGTTTACAGCGTTGGTGTTTTTATTTAATTTTATCCATTATTAAGTACTTTTAGATAGGGGTGGCAATTTTCGACACAACCCGAAAATATGATACGAAACTAACATGAAATTAATGGGTTTGGATTAAGCCTGTACAAGTTCAGGTTGAAATTGGGTTAGACTCGTCAGACCCCCACAAAAATCGGGTTGAGTCCAGGTCAATCACGTGTTGACCTGGTTGACCTAGTTAACCCGTTTATGAATTAAAAATAATTTAATAAATATAAAAATATTTTATCAAAATCCTAATTCCTAAAATATCTAACCCTGTTACCCTAATCCAATCATTTTCTACTTTTCTTTCTCTATTTTTTACTTCACTTTTCACTTTCACAACCCTAATTCTTTCTCCTCCTATTCACGCCACACTTCTGATTTCACCACTCTTCACGCCACACTTCTGAGTTCTAACTAGCAAAGCCGACTAGCAAGGAAAAAAATTGACTGGCGAGTTGGAGGCTCTTCTTAGTAGTCAACAGCATGCTGGTGGCTTTTCTTCTCCAAGCTTAGCTTCTACCTTTGAAATCTGATTGACTGCACTGGCGAGGTGACAAATCTTCTGACCCTCTCTTCACTCTAGACGAATTCAAAGAATCAGATTTCATAAATATTATTGAAAAAGCTGAGAAGGTATTCAATTATTTATGTGCTTTCATCTTTTTTTTTCTTTTCAGTGATTATGAGTCGTATAGTTGAACTGATGAAGTCATAGCAAACATCTTTATGCTCTAATTGCTTAAGATAAACATTCTTGATTTCCTTTGATAGGTCGAAATTTGTTATTAAATATGTGAGTACTCATGTTTTATTTCTTAATTTAGTTTATTTTATAATTATTTGCCCTAGTGTTATTTAATTTTTCTGCTGCTCGTTTAGCGAGAAATAGTGAATACACGTTTTTTTCGAGACAATATTCGATTCGAGAGTGCAATAATCTTGGAGAATTAAGAATGATTAATAGTAGACTAAGAAAAGTTAATTGACGGATTAGAGGTGAGTGAGTTCCAATTAAGCTTTTACCGCGCGCACATCGATAGTTTCTCGATAATCGTGTCAATACAACTAAGTGGAAATTTGAGAAATTAATATTAGACTAGTAAGAGTGGGTAATTACAGTGTTAAAGGAAAAATACATTGGAGGATTAGTGTGCAAGTGTAACAAACAAGAGAGAAAGTGGTAGTGCACGACACCATTGAGCCACTATTAAGATTTGACTTTTGCACAAAACTTAATGGCTACTTTTCTTCATTCTTTCTCTCCAAGTTTCACAATTCAAACCACCAACACACACTCTCTCTCTCTCCATTTTCGGCCAGCCCTCAAGGAAGAACAAAGGGAAGGAAAACTTCATCTTCTAGCTTCCATTTCACCCACAAATCCTCCACCAAATCACTCACAACTTGGAGTACCCACTCTAGCTAAGAGCAAGGAGCAAGGAGCAATCTTGTGAATTTTCTTGGAGAATTTTCAGTGGAAAAATCTGATATTCATCTAGGGTTCCAAGGGTAATCACTTCATCTCTTTAATCTTTCTATTTCTCCAAAGTTTAACGGTTAATCTTCATGGGTTTGAAACCCTAATCGCACTCATAGGCTAGCGGGTTTGAGAAACCATTTTCTCGCTTTAAATCCTAGGCTAGCTGTCTTGATAAAGCCTCTAGGTAGCTGACATGATGCTTTAATGTTTTATTATGGTTGTTTATGTGATAAATGAGATGTTTATGGTTAGAAAGTGGAGAGAAATCGAAGGAAAGTTGTGAAGGCAAGCTGGCCGAAAATCTGTCCATGTTGTTCTGTTTTTATTTCAAAATTTTGATGCTTGGTTGGCTGTGAAATTGATGGATATATGTTTTATATTGTGTGTACAAAGTGCCTTTCAAAAATCGTATCGAATGGTTGCACAAAACTTGAGTTTTGTAAAGATTCAAATCTGGAAAAATGTATAGCAGGGTACCTGGACAGTGGTCCTTAGTCCGAAACATAACTTTTTATACAAAAGTTGAAATTGAGTACTGTTAGCGGCATTCAAAACTATACATTCATATCTTTCCAACGGTATAAAAATCCCCTGCTATTTCATTTTGAGTGATCCGTAGCCAGTCGGCAAAGTTGGCTGTTCTGTTTTGACTGGCTGTTTGAATGAAACTGGGAAGCTGCATCTTGTGACTCATTTTGTCCCACTTGTGAAAGGATTTTCAAATGATGTCTTCTAATATATTGTATAATTTTGAACCTAGTTTCCAACGCCATCAACCATTCTCAATTTGGAGTTGTATAGAGTTAGATATGGCTTGATTTCGAAAACGCGACAAAGCTGGAAACTGGAAACTTTTCCCTTCCTTGTTGACCGAATGGTCAAATCTGTTTTGGGATGTTATATTTCGAACATTTTAGTGTCATTTAACCATAAATTGCTTATTAAATGTTTCTGGAATGTTGTTTCAAAAATGGAGCGAATTGGGGCTGATTTTGTTGGACAAAACTTTTGAAAAAGAAAGAGAAATAGGATGGCAGATTTGCTTTGAAAGCTTTTTCAAAACTTTGGTCATTTCGTTAACTGCCTTTCCGTGTGAGTTATTGCCTAAATTTTGGTAGAGAGGTATTCCATATATGGAGGTTTAAGTGTACGAAATTTGGTATAATTTCAATACCATTTCAATGGCCAAATGATGCCTCAAAGATTGCTTTTCAAAACTGGAAATCCACTGTTCAAGTCGCGAAAATCAACCAACTTCAAACTGTTATATTCTTGTTGCTCAAAACTCCAAATTTAGTTCCTCTTGATGTGTTTGAAACTTGGTTTGGAACTCTTATTGTGTTATAAATTTTAGAGGCTGATTCACTTCTTATGAATTTTGCCGAATTTTCCAAATATCGCTGAAAACCAAGGCTGGGTCTGTCTTGTCTCCGTGTATTAGCAACTTTGAACTGAAAAATGAATGCTTTCTGTTTAGAATCTTAGAAAAGTGTCTTCTGGGAACTTTTAGTACTTTGGATCTAGTTTCCAACGGTATAACGTTTTCCATTTTTAGACATACCAAACTCAAGATCTGATTTTACCAAGTTTGTCGCGCAAAGCTGAAATTCTTGATTTCTTAGGAAATGAGTTTTTAAGAACTTTTCATTTCCTTTTTATATTGATAGTTCGTTTTAAACCCGATTTCATGGAGGATACCAGTTTTCCCTTGTGACTTTAAATCCTCACTTTTAAATCTTGAATTTCAATAGAGTAAAACTCTTTTGAGACATTGTTCTAAGTTTAAGCAAATACATTTCCTTCCTGGTATGTTAAGTGATTGTGAGTATATGTGAATGATAATTGCTCACTATATTTTCAGGTGCTCAAGAGGATTGAAGGAAACCTCGGAGCGGAATACGAAAGGACTTATTTACTCACTTATTTTGAATTGGTGAGTGTTCCCTGCATGTGTGTGACTTGAATAGTTTTGCTATATGTTTACTTTATAATTCTCATGTGTTTAAGTGTTAAGTGTTCTCTATAATTGCTCCTATGTAATTTTCCACCATTTAAGGCGAGTGTGTACTTTATCTCACTCGACCTACTAAAATAACAAATTTCTACCGTTTAACCATGAATTTCTGCCGTTTACCGGTTTACTTGATTATTTGCGCATGTTGTAAGCTCTTAGCTAAACTGGATCCTACCCTTGGTTGCTAACCTATTCGAGCCAGGACTGGGCTCGGTCGGGTAGGTTGGAACTCTGGGTCACCGTTTCGGTATCTCGAGTATTACCACTGGAGGAATAAGGCGATGGCCAGACAAACCGGGGGAATTATTGGAGTTATAAGGTGAAGCTGACCGCAATGGTTCCACGTGAACACCGTATCCTTTTAATGTGTGTTTTATTTCTGTATAACGATAAATGTCTCATTTTAATGTGCCAATGTAAAACCTTGAATCATATGTGCGTTATGCTTCATTTACTTGATCTATTAGAACTGCTTGTGTGTTTTGGAACCTCACTGGGCTGTTTAGCTCATTCCACTCCTTTGTTTTCCTTAACAGGGTTCAAAACCAAGAGTGCCTCACGAATACTACTAAATTGTTTTCTTTTGAAGACTTCAAGTTGTATTATAGCAATGACTGTAGTACATATTCTTTTGGGTTGTTTTTAAGATTGAAGGTTAACTAATTTTAAGTACGAAATGTTTTGGAGTACTTTAAATGTATATTGAAATTATTTGAAGTATTTCTAGTTTTTGAATTATTTCTAGTTTTTGAATTATGGATTGTAGTGAGCCCCGGCGAGAGTTGGGCAAGCAGTTCGCTGACCCCTTTGGTTCGCCTTTGGGAAAAATGGGGCTGTCACAAAATATATGATTAATTTCCCCTGTATTCTTGCTAAATATTGTTTTAATTGTCGGATTCTACTTATATTTGGTGTTTTGTGTTAATTGTAGGGCTTTGGAGTAAAAAGTGCTAAAAAGGGGTGATTTTCTTGGAGTTGATTGTCAAGCGCAAGTTTTCCAATTCAAGATGGAGTCTATGTGAAGTATTGGTTGAAGATTAGGAAACAAGAGATATTATCTCTTGTAGTTTCTTTCTTTTATTTAGGAAATATATCTTATTAGTGGAAGTTGAGACGAAGTAGGAAAGAAAAAGAGAATTCGGAAGCCGGTATCCCGTTTGATTAGTACTTCAGCCAGAAATAGAATTGCATCGTGACTTATTGGGCTTTGAAGGATGGCAGCCGCTTGGCTTTCTTTTCTTCTTGGTAGTTTTTTCTATTATCAAACGTTTATGCAATTTTCTTCAATGGAATTGCATGGGTTACTCTCAATGGAGAGTAACTAATTTTATTTTCTAGTAAAGGAATAACGAAGGATTTGGTTCATCTACATTTGTGAGATCTAATCGTTTTTATCAATTTTCTTTATTTGTTAATATTTGTATGTCTTCTGGTTTAATTTCTCATGGGTGTTAGTTGTTTGGATATCAAAGGCGCTTGATATTTAATTCAATCTAACAAACTATTGTCAATTAGGACAGTTAAATCTGTAATTGTTTAATTGTCTTAAATTAATGACAACTAATGTGATTGGGGCCATATTAGGGAGATATACGATCTACTTTAAATAAAATCTCGTAGTGTTTTTTTTTAAAAAAAAATCAATATGTTTTATTGATAAATCATAAAGTTACATGAGCAGAGCAATCATATGCACAGCAGCTAACGTATTTCCCTCACCCATATCAATTTCAACAATCGCCTGACCCTCTTTAGCCTTGGCCCATTCCATCACCCTCCACCAGTTCTGATGTCTCAGCATTACCGGCAGGACCTTTATCAACCCTACCCTTCATTGTTGAATGCAGTTCCTTAGTCACTCCCACTTGGTCCTTCTCTCTACCCTGCGTCAACTTCGATGTTTCCTCCATCTTCTCCTGGTCTGGGTGCACTCTGCTGCCATTGGCATGGGTCGCTTTTGAAACTAGTAGAGACCTATTTTCCTTTCTACTAGAGGCAGTCGGAGCACCATCTGGATCAGCTGGCGCAACATTCAGGCCCTCCCTGATTTGCACACCCTCCCCAATCGCACCAGGGGTATCCTTTGCGATCTGTTGCACCCTACTACTTGCTTGCTAGTATTCTTGACCCCTACATCTGCGTGTTGTCTCCTGCACTCATCCACCGAGTGTCCCAATCACCAACAAGATGCACAATATTTGGGCAGATTTTCGATAACAATTTGGTGCCAAAAACCTGCCTCCCCCTCAACAGCCACCCATACCCATGAGCAGATAGGTTGTAATAAATCCACCTCCACACAAACCCTAGCCACACTAGGTCTCGTGCCTGTTGCTGTAGCTGAATCCAAAAATAGAGGTTTCCCAACTGGAGCTAGAATTGAAAACAAGGAATGCTTGTCATGGTAATGGATAGGGAGTGCCGGTAGAGACTTCCAAACAGGCGCCAGAGATGATTCTTTATGCACATGAAAGTCCCTAGTCCAGCGAAATACTTGCATAGGATATTTTCCCAAGTTTCACACATCACGCTTCCATATACGGTTAAAATTTGCCTTCGCTGAACATTTAATTAAAACATGCCAGGAATCCATTAGGCCAATAGAAATCTGACCTCTCAGGTTAAGTACAGAGAAGAACTTTCGAATCTTTTCTATGTTCGGTCGCCCATGGGAGAACTTTCCAACTAAAGCTAAACGGAATGGAGCCACCAATTTGTCAGCATCTTCTTTGGAGAAAACAACAGCCGCCTCACCTTTGTACCTGGTTGTCGGCCGCACCTGTATTGGAAATTCAGGTGGCTGTGTGAACAACTGGGAGAAGGATTTTGTTGTAGTGGGAGATCCGAATTGCCCTTCAACCTGGGAGATCCGGATTGCCCCTCAGCCAAGAGCTGAAGGGCCACCATAACTGATGAGAACCCTAGGACCAAGAGTTCCTAGGGGAGATGCCTGCCGCCAACTGTGTCTTATATGTCTCGTAGTGTGTTTATTAATTAGAACAGAGCTTTTCTACTTTTTAATGCAATCAAAAGATTAAATTTTATGGGCGTACCTAGGGTTGTTTCTTAGTTAAGGAAGTAGTTAGCGGGCGTACCTTAACTATTGAGACATTAAGGAAAAGTTGGTTGTTTGTCGCTTATATGACAACTAGAACCTGTTTATTAGTGAATAATTGAAATAATTATTGCATCAATGATCAATTGTTTGAACCACTTTCAGAGTTATTTCCTTGGCTAGAACTCGTTTATCCTTGAATTAAGTTTAATTTGCTTTAGTTTAATTATTTTTAATTTGCATTGATTTTTTATTTTTATTTTCAATTGTTCAAACTCCCTCAGATTAATTTTCACTTGGAATGAAACAAATTTTCCTTATAATCCCTGCGGAGATGATCCTACTTGCCATTGTACCCATTTACATTTTTGAGAGTAGGAATTTATTATTGTACAGGCCCGACACCTGTCAATTTTTGGCACAATTGTTGAGAATTGGTGTTAGAATATTTGTTTCTTTTCTTATTTTCTTTTATTTTATTTTCTGATATTTTTGCTAGTTTATGCCTCGTTCTTCTCATACGGGTGATTTAATTTTTGATCCTGAGATTGAGAGGACCGCGCGTAGGCTAAGTAAGGAAACCAGAGCAAGAAAGAAAGAGCAGTCATCTACTGCGTCTCCAGAGCTGAATTTGGTTGTGGATTTATTGAAATTTTCAAGTGATTATTCAAGTGATTTTGAGCAAAAGGAAGCTATCATAGCAAATAACAACCGAACCTTGAGAGAGTTGGTTGCTCCGGATTTAAACCGGCAGCATTTATCAATTACTTTTTTCTGATTTTGATGAAAATATAACGTTGAATTGAAATCAGAACTATTCATCTTCACCCTAATTTTCATGGTTTGCAGGTGAAGAATCTCATAAACATCTCCAGGAGTTCACCGTCGTCCATTCGAATACGAAGCCACCTAGTGTGACTGAAGAACAAATTAGAATGTGAGACTTACCTTTTTCATTAAAGGGAGCTGCCAAGGACTGGTTGTACTACTTACCAATAGGGAGTATCACAACATGGATGGACATGAAAAGAAAATTTTTGAAAAATACTTTCCTGCATCCCGAGCTACTAGTCTATGAAAAGAGATATGTGCAATTAAGTAGAGTCATGGGAAGTCTGTGATGACCCCACCTTCCCCTAAGGCGAACCAAAAGGGTCAACGGGCCGTCTGCCCAACTCTCGTCAGGATTCAAGTACTAACTTATTAACAAACCTATTAAAACAAGAGTCACATTTCCATCGACAATACAAAACGATCCTTGGCCGAAAACATAAGCTTGTAATTAATACAATCCTTACAATACATTACTAGATCCATTTACAACAGTCGAGTTTCCAACTTACAAAAGAACAAACTAAAAGTTGGTACAACTGTGCCAAAATAAAAGATTCCGACAATACCCGACCCATCCTAATCACTCGCCCAAGCGCTCGCCCTCTGTAAGGAAAACAAAACTAAAAGGGTAAGCTTTCGCCCCATGAGGTTCCAAGAAAGTCTTGCAAGCAAGGATATCATACTCAAGCCACAAAAACACAATACACCACAATATAAAGCCAATACACTTCAATTAATAATTCACGTATTCATTTGAAATGATACAAGGCTCTCAGGAGCTTGTTCAAGTAATTTGATCAAGAACCAAGATTTCGTTAACACTTCGTCAACATTATACCAAAATACTATCAAGTATTTCACCACTTCACGTCATTCTCCAACCACCTTTCAACCCCCGACCGAGCCCACACGTCAAAATCAAGAAGGGTAATACTCGAGTATACCGGTTCAAGTTCAAGAGCTCAAGTGCAAGTTCAAGTCCAAATCCACTTAACAAGACCCATGGCTCATTGATCTCATCGACCAATCCCTTGCTGGCTCTACTCGACCAACTTGCCAACGGGGTTTGGGGCCCCAAGCATGCAAATAAGTCGATGGGATAACCACCCAAACGACCAACAAGTCAAGCACATGTAAAGCAGTTCATTTAATACAAAGATCAAGAATCTAGCTATGAAGGATCGAATATGATAAAGTACATCCTCGTCCCGATATTATCAAATCAAGAGCAAGTATCTCAACCAAGCAAACATGTCATTCAAGAAAAGAAACATTGCACGTAGTCACTTTACATGCACTTAGAACACTCACCACGACAACAAAGTTTAAGTGTTCACCTCGGAAGCAACTTCGCCTTCACCTCCAAGCCCTAGAATCAGGTATATGGAGTGCATTAGGATCTACTACTCCAAGCCACAATATTTAAACAAAACTGCGCCCAAATTCCCACTAAGAAATCTCACCCTAAATCACATGATTTCTAAATCAATTCAAGGGGAAACATCCATGTATACGTTAGGTCAAAGATTTAAGCAACTGGTAGAGCAAACATTTTCTCATTTCATTCCCCAAATGGAGTTTAAAATTACCCAAATCAATTTCCTCCTAGATTGGAAATTTATTACTTGAAACTTGAAACATGTAAGAGTGAGGTTTTCACCTTTTAAAACCTTCCATTTTTCCACCCCAATTCAGTACTCATACTAGGGTTAATGTCTAATCATGGGTTTAGGGCATTAATGTGACAAGTTCACCACACAAAACCAAGAACAAAGCTATATAAGGCCACTCTCTCTTTTGGACAGCAACAAATTTTCCAGCCATGAAAACAATGAAAGAAATGGTGTTCTTACCACTTAAAACTCAAGATTTTAGTTCAATTCCAACACATACTTATAGTCTAAAGTCTTATACAGTTTCTTGAGCAAAATTAAGCTTAAAATCATCATGAAAATGTAGAATTCAAAGCTGAAATTTCAGCCCTTAAGTTCGGCCATCAAGCATAATTTTTCTTCCAATTTTTCTAACATTTCTCCAACTAATTTACCAAATCCAACCGACCATACTTAGCAAATCCAAAAAGTTTCATCTCCAACATCATATTAGATATATATAAAGCCACAATTTCAACAAGAAACCACCATAATCATATATATGTATATATACATATATCCAAACCCTAAACTCAAACATGAAGTACAAGAATCATCAACTTAAGAAACTTCCAAAATTCACCACAAATCTTGACTTTAATCCAACAATCAACCTTATTTTCAGCATAAGGCAAAGAAAGAAGGTTAATCTAGCATTTTACCTCTTTTGCTTTCCAACCAAGATGTACTTCAACCCACCAAATCCTCTCCTTTCCAAGCTTAAGTCAAGATGGATGAAAACCCTAAGCTATCTCCTTCCTTTTCCCTCAAAATCCAAGCAAGATTGAAGCTAAGTTGTATGAAACTCCATTCCCCTTTTCCACCTCACTCTCTTGGCCCTTTCTCTCTCACTTTTCATTTGTTGTTTGTTTGTTATTTCTAAGGCAAGAAATGGAAGAAAAATGGTAAGAATGGTTTGGTCAAAAAGTCTTAAACGATTAAAACTTGGTTCCTATGATGCCAAGTGTCGCTTTCTTGTTGTTTCCTACCCAAATATCTCAATTCTCTCTTATTGCACTAAACTCCCCCTTTTGTTCACTAAAGTTTCCTTTTATACCATACTAAAAGTCGCAGTTACCCCACTTGCTAACTTTCAAATATAAAAATTGAGAAAAACATTAAGACAAAATTCATTATCAAATCTATAACAAATAAATAATAACTAAATGAATGAAATGTAATGGAATTAAAATGGCTAACATGACAAAATCTTTAGGTCCTCACACCCTCTCCCTCTTAAAAGAATTTTGTTCTCGAAATTCTCACCTTGTCTTATAAATAGTTCAGGATATTTTTTTTTGCATTTCTTCCTCTACCTCCCATGTTACTTCTTCCACCTCGTGATTTTCCAAAAACTTTAACCAAGGGAATTTGCTTGTTCCCTAACTCCTTCACCTTTTGATGTAGAAGTTGTACAAGTCGTTCCTCGTAGGTTAGGGTCTTATCAATCTCAATTTCTTCTGGTTGGAGTACATGAGTTGGGTCTGAATGGTATTTCTTTAGCAATGAAATATGGAAAACATCATGAATTTTGGACAAACTCACGGGTAACTCCAACCGATATGCAAGTTTTCGCACTCGTTGGAGAATTTTAAAGGGTCCCACATATCTCAGTTTTAGCTTCTTGCCCTTTTCGACCGTGATACTTCTTAGTGGTGTAATCTTAAGAAACACTCTATCTCCAACTTCAAATTTCAAGTCTTTCCTCCGATTATCAGCATAACTTTTCTGTCTGCTTTGGGCCGTTTGAATTTTTGAGGTATCAACTTCACATTCTCATAAGCTGCCTCAATCCATGGTATCACTACAAGAAAATTGGCCTTTTGTGACAACAAAAAGTCATCACTAAAAGCCACAAAGTCGTCATTATATGGATATAGTGACGACTTTCCTTTTGTCACGTGGTTGTCACAAATTATGTCACAAATGAGTCTATGTGACCACCGTTTGAAAGTCGTCACAGAATCTTGTTATTCAATGACGAGGAAAAAGTCGTCACTAAAGGATATCATTTTTTGATGACTTTTCTTGTCACTATTTCACCTATATTTTTGTCATAGATGTAGCAAAAGTTGTCACAAATTTTAAATTTACAGTGACTACCTAAGCTTGTCACTATCAGTCCCATTATTCAGTGACAAAAATAGTTATCACTTAATGAACATGCAAATCAACTTTGTTTTGAAGGGCTGAAATTGACCATTACGAATATAGCATTTCCAACAAATTATAGTAGAACATTCAATTTGATAAAAGGCAAAATTAATGTAGAATGAAGTCACAAATTAATATATATGGCCACAAACATCTGTAAATTCATCAAAATAAAAGTCAACCAAAAATATTGGGTCCCAAATCCCACATAATCAGTTCAGACACTAATGGTCAATACATATCCTTCCCAAAAAATAGAGTACTAGATTTCTAAACTAAAGCATAGATTGCACCGCCAATGTTAGACTTCAACCATCTCTATCATCATATCCAACAGCCTCCTCATGATCAATATCAAATTAGACTGCATCGAAAATAAAGTATTATGTGCATTAGAATAGACTTTATTCAGAAAATAAAAGTAAGAATACCTAGACTTTATTTAGACAAAGTTATCACATAAGAATACCTAGTTACTGCTACCTACTCTATGAGAATGAAAATGCAGTTTAACATCTCACGTTATATTACTTGCAATAACTGCTTTGTTGTCTTTGCCTTTTGTAATCTCACAAAGGTTTAACAAATCACGTATCACCATCACAAGAAATCTATTTTCCTGTCACAGTTGATGCAAAAAAATAAAAGTAAGAAAATGGCGAAAAAGAAAAAGAACCACAAAACTGAAAGTAATCCAAACACAAGGTCTCATTCTGAGTAGAAAGAAGCCAGAAAATAGTCACTCAGCAAAGAAAGACTAAAAACAGGAAAAATATACAGCATAAAGCAATACACCTGTTCCTCCATCATTGATCCTGATATAGATCCTATTGCCCAGCACAAGGTATTTAGGTTGTTCCACGTCCAATCCTCACCATTCAGCTGTTTACTTAACTTCCTCAGCATCTGTTAACAAGATTCATCATACATGTCAACACCCTTTTTTTTTAAATTTAACATGTCAACTCCTTGAACAAATATAGAAGAAAATCATAATAACTATAGCAGTTTCGACAAGGAAAGATTTGAGCCCCATCATTCATTTATAACCCAGGCCAACAAAATTGATGAGAACCATAGGCAGCCACCACAAATTGCAAAAGAATGTTACACATAATGGATACGAGCTAACAGAATGCCATTTAGGAGCATAATTGGCAGCCAATTGTATCAGATTCAAAGTAATAAAACAGCTTAGGAGCACTGTTGCATATGCAGAACGCTAATACACATCATGTCCATTAATTTCAAGTCCCAATCAATCCTCTAAAGAGTCGAAGCACACAACTTGTACTTTCATGGAAACTATCTTTTCTGCAAAGAGTGGTCAACACGGGGATTTGCTATAGATATAACATAAGAATCTCTAGGTTGCCATAGACTTAACCACTTAACAACAACACAAGAAGAGTAAAACCAAACTATCTTAATAACAACGCAAGAAGAGTAAAACCAAACTATTTTAACAATCAAGGCATGGAAATTAAGATGCTAGAAGACTGCATGCAATGAATACCTGCTTTTCAGTGTCTTCATGATCCAAATGCGATAAGTATATCAAGGTTTCTCGCATGATCTGCAATATCAAACTTCATCAAATATTGCAGCATCGACATCGTAAGGGAACTTATAGACATCAAAAAAGCAAGCCAGGGGAACTTAGCGATCAAATATTGCAGCATCGACGTCGTAAGGGAACTTATAGACATCAACAAAGCAAGGCAGGGGAACTTAGCGCTTAGTGTAAATTTCCAGTTTCAACAGGTTAGTTGTTAGGCAGGAGCAAATGAAAGCAAGAAGATCATTTTCTTACTTATTCTATGAATAGAATGCTAAGAAAACACAGCATATAATAAGTTCAACTCCAAAGCCTGCAATCAAAACTATTTCCTCCCATGGAAACACACAGGCACATCATATTCTGGTAAGATAAACAAGTAGAAGAATGCACATGCACTTCAACATAAATTTGCAGGTCAATAATCAATACCAAACAAGGACATCCAATTCACCACTTGCTTAAGAACAAAGACAACCCAGATAACCATTAGCAGCAATATCTGGATACTCTCTGAGTTATATTATTGTTGATTCCATCATTGCTTTCACCTTTTGTGCAAATAAGAGCATTTAAGTCAATTAACTAGTAGTTGGTCTTCTACCTTCACATAGAAAGATTACCATACAACTAAGTATATTGAGCCACAACAATTTCAACTGAAAGCCCTCAAATGGGGGCAAAAAGAGCGGAAGGAAGTACAGTAACACTAAATCTTCTTTGCCTTTAAAAAATAGTGGAAATACCAGTTCTGCCCATGCCTTTCTTTTAACTTCTCAACTAAGGGAAGGTCCAAACGAATCTAGTTTCTTAGCAGCATTGCTTGTCAGGAAATGAAGATGGATATGATAGTAACTCTTTTGTTATGAGAATTTCTCCTGCATAATATCAGTAACAAAATGATGAACTGTAGAAGGATAGGACAACTCTATAATATAATACATCATAATTAATATCATGGAGCTCCTTGAATGGTCAAAATGTTTTTCAAGATCCTCAGGCACCATGCTCAAAGAACTGCACCAGTTACCTTAAAGTGTTGATGTATATATTCGCCCTTACTCTACTCATATCTTTATCAAAGTTCAATGGTTAAATGTTCTTCACTTGAAGAAAGTTTCTATGTAATAGATGCAAAAGAAATTTGCAGCTCAAATAGCAGCCTGACAAATACAATTAATATCTTAAGATTATAGAAATGCTTTAATATCTCAAGTTTACCAGATGACTGCTTTAATCCTCTATCAAATGACCCGTAAATCTCATCCAATTTCTCAAATGCTGATTTCGTCCAAACAATAAACCTCCCAACGTGACCTCCCGGGGCAAGTTTCAAGAAATTCAAACGGTCCACGTGGGCCACATCGATTCTAGGAATGTTGCGAAAGGCCTTCACGAGCTTAGCCCCCTCAGTACTGTACATAACCAGAGGACTTTCCTGCAGATGTAGCGGCGGTTACACATCTTACCCTTTCCTGGGTGGATACCCTGGCTGTCCTTAGCCTTCTCAGCATCAGGGTAAGCCCCAATTTTCTTGAGAAGACTGATAGCGTTGGAGGTTTTCTCCATGGCCTCAGCAGAATCGGAGATCACACAGGGGATTTGCAGGACAGACTCGATGCGGTGGCCGCGGGCCATGACAAGGGAAGGTACTGCAGAGGCGGCGATGGCAGAAACCACGGCATACCATTTCTTGTTGACTGGGACCTGCGGTGCCAACTGGTGGCCAGATCTTGGTCGGAGCAAACATGCGGCCGCCGCGGCACATGTTGCCATAGGCACCCTGCCCGGCACGGTGAGTGCCACCGCCAGGAACACGAGAGATACGGGAAACAGCGCGACCAGTACCCCAGGACTCGGCGGAGGTCTGGTGGCCGGCGGATCTAGAGACGGCGTAGGGTTGGCGAGAGTTCTTGGAGATGTCGCGATGAACGTCTTGGAGGATGTCGGGCCGGATTGGGGCTTTCATGACGTCAGGCAGAGGGAGGGAGTTGGCGTCGGCCTCCATTTCATTCTCAAGAGGGATAACGGTAACTACAGGGAGAGCGGCGGCGGAAGCCATTTCTGATGGGGGTGAGCGGTTTGTGAATTGGTATACTGCGTTTTAGATGTCTTAAATTTTGGCTAAGTTATTAGGACATAGAATCAAACGGTGTCATTTCCCTAAAGTCCCTTCAGCCCGCCACGCCACTTAAATTTTTTAGTTTGCCGCTCTTAGTTCCGTATATATAAAAAGCACGCCTTTTTCTTATTTAGATGCAAGAAGTGCACGCTTTCTTTTTCCTTTCACCTATCTCTCTCTTTTTCTTTTTCTCATCATTATGTAATTAAGTTTTTCTATTGTTTTGAGTTTTATTCTTTTTTTACTCTCAGGTTGTGTTAAAATAATAGAATATGACAATTTAGTGTATTTGGGCAGATTTTTTTTTTAACCAATTTTAACTAATATAGGACTTTTTCTAATTTATTATACAATAAAATAGTTCAAAAATAAAAATGTTGTTAGAAATATGTTTACGATTCAAAAAAATAAGCACTCTTTTAATTAAAATCTTTTTGGTACTCATTTTGTGGTGTTATCAATTATATATGACTTGCAGTCTCAAAAGACCTGACAATTAAATTAGTTGATTGAACAATCAAAATAGTTTGCAAATACATGTACGAAATGCTAAATCTATTTATTTGGTATATGTACCAATTCATAAATGATAAATATGGCTTCTATAATTAATAACAACCTTTTGATCATGCAAATGTTAGGATTAGACTTAATTTCGTGTTAAGTTTTATTGTTAAATTCTACTATTGACTACCTCTATTTTTGGATTATCCAAATTATTAATTTTTCACCATGTTGTCATTTGGATAAATGGGGAATGTATGAATTTTTTTACATTTATAACAAATTATTACCTAAATTTGGGAAAATTATAAAATATGTATACCTATATAGTTTATTAAGATACCTTATATAGTTTGCTAATAAAAAATAGCACTAAATTGCAACACCATAGGGTGCCATAGTACAAATAATGAAATTTGTGTATTACATATAGGGCTAAATTGCAAAAGTTAGAGTGCCATAGTTGATTTAATGAAATTGACGAATTAGATATAGGGCTTAATTGCAAAAGTTATGGTGTAATGGTAGAGTTAAAGAAATTGGTATACTACATATGGGGCAAAATTGCAAAAGTTAGGGTGTGATGGTAGAATTAAAGAAATTAGTGTACTGCATATGGGGCTAAATTACAAAAGTTATGGTGTCATAGTAGAATTAATGAAATTTTTTTATTACATTTGGGGCTAAATTGCAAAAGTTAGGGTGGCATAATAGAATTAATGAAAATGATCTAGGAACAAGTAGTTTAGACAGTGACAACTAATTGTTGTCACTACCTCTGAACCGGTTGAGCGACAATGATGATGTTGGAAGTTGTCACTATATGGATCATTTTAGTGACAACATTTCTTAGGTCGTTACACAAGTAATTTCCAATCACTAATTTTTCATGTGTTGCCAAGAGAACTAGATAGGGAGTCCATGATATTGTTTTACCTTCATAACAAGTTACTAACTAAGTTTGGAACAATTATAAAATATGTATACATTTTTATTACAATACCTTCCCCATTTTACTAATGAAAAACATAGGCTAAATTGTAAATGATAGGGTGCCATAATAGAATTAATGAAATTGGTTTTTTACACATGAGGTTAAATTGCAAAAGATAAGGTGTCATGGTAGAGTTAATAAAATTAGTTTACCACATATGGGGCTAAAATGTAAAAGATAGGGTGCCATAATAGAATTAATAAAATTTATTTACAACATATGGGGCAATATTGAAAAATTTAGGGTGGCATAGTAGAATTAATGAAAGTGAGTTAGGAACAATTACTTTCGACAGTGACAACTAATTGTTGTCACTAACTTTGAACCGGTAACCACATTGTGATAATATTGTAAGTAGTCACTATAGGGCCCATTTCAGTGACAATATTTTTTCAAGTCGTCACAATGGTGATTTCCCGCCACACAGGCTAGTTGCGCGCCACTCATATTGTGATGATTAATCCCGAGTTGTCACTGATGATGAGTCTACCTCGGTCAATTATGATAACATCAAAAGTCGTCACTAAATTTGCTCAACGGTGACAACTTTTTCTGTTGTCACTGAGAATATTGTCACAAAAGGCCAAATTTCTTGTAGTGTATCTGTCTGCTTTGGGCCGTTTGAATTCTTTGATGTATCAACTTCACATTCTCATAAGGTTCCTCAACCCATGGTACGGTTGAAGGATCTAAAACTTTCCTTTCTCCTACTTCATCCCAATAAATCGGTGATCAGCACTTTCTTCCATAGAGAGATTCATACGGAGCCGTTTGAATGGATAAATGATAACTATTGTTATATGCAAACTCAACCAAGGTCAAGTACTAATCCAAACTTCCACCAAAGTCCATAATATATGCCTTTAGCATATCCTCAAGGGTTTGGATGGTCCTCTCAGATTGTCCGTCCGTCTGGGGATGATAAGTCGTGCTAAAACTTAGTTTGATCCCTAAAGTTTCTTGCAATTTTTATCAGAATCGAGATATAAACCGAGGATCTCTATCAGAGACTATACCTACTGGCACCCCATGTAACCTCACAATTTCATCCAAATATAGTGTAGCAAGTTTCTCTAAGGAATACTTCATATTAACTGGCAAGAAATGGGCCGACTTAGTCAAACGATCCACAATAACCCAAATTGCATCATGCCCTTTTTGTGTCCATGGTAACCCTGATACAAAGTCCATAATGACATGTTTCCACTTCCACTCTAGTATCTCTAATGGTTGCAGTAATTCGGATGTTTCTGGTGTTCGGCTTTCACTTGTTGACAGGTAAGACAAATTTGGACAAATTGAACGATTTCTCTTTCATGTCGTCCCACCAATACAGCTTCTTTAGCTCTTGATACATTTTACTACTTCCGGAATGTATGGTATATTTGGAATGATGAGTCTCCTCCAAAATTTTCCTTTTTAACTCCTCATTTGGAACTGCTACTTGCCCTCCTTGTGAGGTAGTTCTTTGTTGTCCTTACCCATCTTGGGCTCCTCTTGACAAAGCTCCTCTTGGTGTCCCCGAAATTCTTACTCCTCCTACCTCTCTTCCAACCTTGGGCGGAGGTGCACTCCGATCGACTTGTCCCAGGTTAACACTTGGTGCACCTCTCTTTTTGGCATGAAAAGCCTTTACTTGAGACCTTGCAGTTTCAACCCTTTGAGCCTTTTCAAGTGCTTCCCCAAAAGTGGTGATTTGAGTAGCTGCCAATGCTTCTTGAATTTTCACATTAAGACCTTGTATGAAGCGCCTTATTCTCCTCTGCTCCATTACTACTAATTCAGGAGCAAATTTCTACAATTTAGTAAATTAGGTCTCATACTCGGCTACACTTTGAGATCCCTAACGTAGTTTTATAAACTCATCTTCTCTTTTCTCCTAGATCAAGGGTGGAAGAAATTTTTCATTAAACACCCGTGTAAAGTTTATCCAGGTCTTAGGGGTTCGTTCCCTTTTCCACTTAACTCGTATGACATCCCACCAGGATCTAGCAGCTCCCTCAAATTGAAATATGGCAAAATTCACTTGGCTCTCTTTCGCATAATTTAAGACCTCGGAAATGTCAATCATCTTTGCGAGCCAATTCTCAACTACTTCCGGATCAAGTTCTCTAAGAAATTTAGGGGGAGAAAATTTTTGGAACCGCTCTAAGGCTCTATCTTCTCCTTCCACAGGATTTTCAGGGTTTCTAGGTTGATTAATAGGATTTTGGCCCTGACAATCCACTAATTGAGCCAATAGGCCAGTCATACGATTAATGGCCCTAGCCACCTGGTCTCCCATCCTAATTTTGATTACCCATAGATTCTTGATCACCCTTTTGTTCTTGGGATTGCTTGGGTCCACGCCCACAGTCACGTCCACTCCTCCTACCTTCCATAACATATAATGGTCTAGATATACAAGAATAATAATTAAACATGGAAGTAGACTACAATTTCAGTTTTTTTTTTCTTCTTAAACTTCAACCAAACACACTCTGAACCCAAGCCATGGTATCAGCAAATGTTGTTTTCAACTTTCAACATAAAAACCTTGGATTTAAACACATAAAAGGGTCAAAACACAGGAGCATGCCAATCTGGGAATTTTCTACAACTTATTTCGTTCAACTGAACAGACCAACTAAACAACACATAAATCACAGGCTTGAAACAAAACCGCGAGTTTCAGCAGCAAAATGACTAGTTAACTACGCTTTCTCCAGCTTTAGAGCATGAACAACAATGCTTTCCCACACAAAATTCCAAATACATATCATACAAAGCTGGAAGCTTTCTTCGTTTTCTCACTTATTTGGAGCATGTTTATGCGAAATCAGTCCCACGAAACCCCCCATTTACTACCCCAAACCTTCTAATGTTATAACTTCCTAACATTGTTAAGATAATCCTCCTACAAATCACTTATCAACCACCTATTAGCAACAACTGCCATATGCGACAAAAAAGAAAATACAGTAAAGGCATAAAAACTTGCAATAAGTTCATACCCTAACATATCAATCACACAACCAACCACCATACTACAACCTCAATCTAAGCACAGATTTTAGGAAAAGAAAACAACGTCAAATGGATTTTTGAGGGAGTAGGCAAAGCTTCGTATACCTAGACAGTAAAAGGAATCAGATTTGAGGGTGTTGTCCAGCACAACGTGAAGACGATGGAGGTGTATTCCAGTGGATGAAAGCAGCCACAGTTGACACCAGCTTAAAGCTCTCTCTTTTCAACCTCACTACCTAGTTCTTGTTCCCTTCCCTTTTCAGTTTCTCATTCACTCGACTGTTTCCCGAAGCTTCCTTTTTTCTCTCTTTTCTACTCAGTTTTCTCCTGTCTTCGCCCATTCCTTTTCTCTCAACCTCTCCTTCCTCACCGTCACCTTTGCTCCTTTTCTCTCCTCTAGCCGTCACACTCTCTTTTTTCTCTACCTCCCCAAACCCTCGGTTCTCCCCTTCTGTTCCTTTTTATATCAGACGAAACTCTTAAACCCTAATCTCAAGGGTTCCAAAGGAACCTCAGCTTGCCACCTCTCTTTCAAGCCATTAGATTGGCTTTGTCTCTACGGGTTTTTAGAGGTTTGGATCAAAGCCAAGTGGAGTGAGGTTAAGATGATCTGAGGGTGCTAAAAATGGGGAAAGAAACGGTGGCAAAAGATAATGAAATGTTCCTGCAATTCTCGTACTGTAGCACTCTCCATGGCTTCGCATCAGAAGCCATGGAAAACAAATGGCGCATGTGTCCGCACGCGTGCGTGAGGCACACTTCTTCTTCTTCTTTTTTTTTAAATAACATAATAAAGTGATTTTTGGAACAAAAAATGGAAATAAAATAAGATCAACTGAGAGGTAATAAAATGCTAAATTGTTTTTTGTGTTTGATAAAAGAAATGATAAAATGAAATAAAAATTAAAAAAAATGGGTAAAATAAACAAACATACGAATAAAATGAATAGTAAATTTTGGTGTCTACACTAACTTTCAAATTTAAAAATTGAGAAAACGTTAAGACAATATTTGCCACCTCTCTTTCAAGCCATTAGATTGGCTTTGTCTCTACGGGTTTTTAGAGGTTTGGATCAAAGCCAAGTGGAGTGAGGTTAAGATGATCTGAGGGTGCTAAAAAATGGGGAAAGAAACGGTGGCAAAAGATAATGAAATGTTCCTGCAATTCTCGTACTGTAGCACTCTCCATGGCTTCGCATCAGAAGCCATGGAAAACAAATGGCGCATGTGTCCGCACGCGTGCGTGAGGCACACTTCTTCTTCTTCTTTTTTTTAAATAACATAATAAAGTGATTTTTGGAACAAAAAATGGAAATAAAATAAGATCAACTGAGAGGTAATAAAATGCTAAATTTGTTTTTTGTGTTTGATAAAAGAAATGATAAAATGAAATAAAAATTAAAAAAAATGGGTAAAATAAACAAAAATACGAATAAAATGAATAGTAAATTTGGTGTCTACACTAACTTTCAAATTTAAAAATTGAGAAAAACGTTAAGACAATATTCATTATCAAATCTATAACAAATGAATAATAACTAAATGAATGAAATGCAATGGTCCTCACAGAGTCTCTCTACGAATACTGGGAGAGATTCAAGAAGTTGTGTACCAGTTGTTCCCGACATCAAATTAGCGAGCAACTCCTCATCCAGTACTTCTATGAAAACTTGCTCTGTAGAGATAGGAGAATCATCGACGCTGCGAGTGGAGGTGCTTCAATGAACAAAACTCCTCGGAAAGCTTGGGAATTAATTGAAAGGATGGCTGAAAACTCCCAGCAGTTTGGCACAAGAGAGGATATTCATACTCGTCGTGTGAATGAAGTGAGCATCTCATCGATGCAAGAGCAATTGATAGAGTTAGCTTTTATGGTTCGCCAGATGGCAATGGGTGTGAGGACCCGAATTTTACTTACTTTTATTTTATTTTACTGACTTATTTAATTATTTAATTATCTATTTTCTCCAATTAATTTATTTCATCCATTTTAATTTCATTTGCATGGAACAATGTCTCATTTTATATTTTAAAACGTTTCGCTAGTAAATTTAATTTTTTCTGCGACTCGTTTAGTAAGAAATAGCGAATACACATTTTTCGAGGCAAAATTCAGTCCGAGAGTGCAATGATCTTGGAGAATTAAGGATGATCAATAGTAGACTAAGAAAAGTTAATTGAGGGATTAGAGGTGAGTGAGTTGAATTAAACTCAATTAGGAGCACTAATGGCCCCTATTCATATGTTTGACTTTTTGCACCAAAAACACCTTTATGTCATGTCTTTCTTTCACTCCATCACTTCACCAACAACCCACACAAACCCTCTCTTTCCCCTCCCCTCTTGGCCGACCACTCTTCCTTATTTCCTTACCAAAATTTCAGCTAGCATTCCTTCCATTTTGCTCCAAAAACTCACACCAATTTTGCTTGTTGTCTTGGAACATCACTCAAGCTTGAAAGGGGACTTGGAGGAGGAAGATACTTGGAGTCTTAAAGCTTGGTTTCCTTGTAGTCTTGCACCCTATACTTGGAAGAAAGGTAAAACTCCTAAAGCTCTTATTTTCCCTCCTAACTTATGGTTAGTTTAACTAGTTAAACATTGGGTTGTTGATGGGTTCATTGAACCTTGACACTAGGTAGAGGACTTGAGGTGGCTTCTTAGGTAGTGGCCTTGAGGAATTGCTTGTTTAGTTGCTGTTTTGATGAGTTATGGTAACTTGGTTTTGGTTGAGAGTTGAAAAGAAAACTTGAAGATAAAAAGAAGCATGCTGTCCGAAGTTTCTGCTGTCCTGTTCCCTTGCTTTAATTTGGAATTTTGTTGCTCAAATGGCTACAAAAAATGCTTGTTATATGTTGTATTGTGTGTGTAAAAAAAATATCTCTCAAAAATTGTTTCAATTGGTTTGGTAAAACTTGAGTTTTGAGAAAAGAAAGAAATCTGGAAAATCTGCCCAGGTCAGCCGACCAGAGTCTCTTTGACTGAACATAAATATTTGTAAAAAAGTCAAAATCAAGTGCTGTTTGCGGCATTTGAAACTAGACACCAAGATCTTTCTAATGGTATAAAATTCCCCTGATAATTCATTTCCTGTGAGCCGTAGCAAACCGGCAAAGTAGGCTGATTTGCTTCTACTGTTTAACCGAGAAACTTGTACAGCTGCATCTTGTAGCTCAATTTCACTCCTCTTGTGAAAAGAATTTAAACACAATTTCTTCTGATGATTTATAGCCTTTTGAATCTAGTTTTCAACACCATAAACCATTTTCAATTTTGACTTGTGTAGCGTGAGTTATGACCTGATTTCAAAAACTGTGTTGAAGCTCCAAGGCTGAGAATCCGTGGAACAGGTTCCAAAAATCAGTTTTCTTAAAACTGTTGTAACTCAGTGTAGGAAAATCCAAATTGAGTTCCCTTTGTTGCATTTGAAACTAGATTTAGATTTCTTTTAGTGGTATAAATTTCAAGGATTGATTCTATTTTTATGAATTTTTCCAAATTTCCAAAGTTTACTGAAATTGCAAGCCTGTTTTGTTCTGTTTTGTCTCGAATAGTGAATTTGAGCTCAAATTTGAATGATTTTGGATTTGAATCTGGGAAAAATGTCTTCTAAAAAGTTTTAGTACATTGAATCTAGTCTTATGCCCTTGATTCCCATGAGATTGAACTCTAAAAATGGAGCGTTTTGACTAGAGTAATTCTTGGAGAATTTCACTAGTTTTATACTTGAAACTTCGAACCTTTAACTTTAACATTTACAATGGAAATGAGTGGAGTTTTGATGAATTTATACTCCATTAGTTTAGAAAATGTTAACGCTCCTTTATATTATAAAACTTGGGCATGGGATTAGAAGTTTGGAGAGATGAAAACCATTTTCTCTTTTCTCGATTTTCATGTCGAAAGTAAAGATGATACTTTCTTTTGGAATTGAGATTACTAATCTCGACTTGAATCGAAAACAACCTTTGAGTTCTCTTTGAGTATTATTTCAATGATTTAGCGAGAAAACTCCTTTAATTTGACTCGGACTTGTGACCTTGAAAGTGGATAGCAAGAAAATGTTTTTCGTATTAGCCTTGATTGAGTACCTAGGTAATCGTGATTGTGCATGTCTCAGGTGGTCACGAGGATGCCAAGGCGCTTGTCTGATCTCTTGCTTTGCTCTTTTTTTGCCTTGACTCTTGGTGAGTGTCAAGTGCATGTTCAATATTAATATGATTGAAATGATATTTGTACAAGTGCTATACGATACGTGAACTTGTCGAGGTGAGGGTGTACTTTACCGCTCTCGTCCTCTCTCTCTCTCTTGATTGAATGATACTTGTTAAATGAATGTATATGACTTGCACTTGTACTTGAACATATTCTTACTTGTGAGCACTGAGCGGCAGCATGTACCACACCCTATTCGGGTGGGAGGTGCCTTTCATCCCGACTCAGTGCTATGATCGATTCTCTGAGCGGTAGCATGTACCACACCCTATTCGGGTGAGAGGTGCCTCTCATCCCGACTCAGAGCCATGAACAATTCTAAGTCGATTGGAGCATTGTCTCATCGACCAATTATACTTGGGGGGACGCCCCAACCCATTAGCTAACCTTGTAACTCGAGCCGGCAAGGGCTTGGTCGAGAAGTTTGGTGAACCATGGGAAATTTTATAGTTTGATCTTTTGAGATCTTGCTTGGCATACTCGATTAGTATTGCCACCTCATGCATGTTTGGTTCCGGATCCGAGAGGGTGTTATGTTGGATGGAGGAAGTAAGTGGAGCACTTACGGCCATGTTACTACTTGAGTTGACGGAGAGTCAACCTCAGATGGCTTGAAGCGGTCGAGACGTGGAAATAGCTCCTGAGAGCTCCTGTATCCTTCCTTGTGTGTTTATTTCCTACTTGTGTAGTTAAATGCAAGTTCATGTTAAAGTTGCTTTCAAACATGCTATTTGATTAATTGGTTCTACTTGCTTGTTTGTTTTCTTGGCCTCACTGAGCGTTAGCTTATCCCTTTAAGTTTGTTTTCCTTAACAGGATTTGGAGGTGAAAGTTGGAAGTTCTAAACTAGCGACTTTTGGTGGAAGCTAGTATACTTTTGTATGTTATTGGAGACCATTAAAGTTTTGTAATCATATATGGTTTACTTGGGAGTTTTGAACTTGTATATTCGAAGTATTTCTTAATTAAGTCGATGATTAATTGTGATCCTTTATTAACCTTGAATGAGTGCGTGAGTCCTGACGAAAGTTGGTCAGACGTTCCGCTGATACTCTAGGATTAGCCCTAGGGAGAGGTGGGGGCGTCACAATGGGGAATGTGTAGCAAGTGAAAGCATGTGGGATTTGTAAGGATGTTAGCCATCCCACTGATGTGTGTCCGATGCTACAAGATGATAGCACGGCACAAGTTAACATGGCTGGATACACTCCCGCGTAAACAGTACGACCCTTACTCCAACATGTACAATTCTGGTTAGAGGAATCATCCGAATTTCAGCTACATGGGGAATAAGCAAAATTTTGTTCCCAACAGATAGCAAGGGTTCCAGCCGCAGTACCCATCAAGGTCTCAATCCTCTGCATCCAATATAGACACATCTTTGGAAGATATGGTCAAGACATTGGTTGCTAACACTACGCAACTTCAGCAAAGCACCTTGCAATTTCAGCAGAGGACAGATGCAAGTATATAAGATTTAAGAAATCAGGTGAATTAGCTAACCTCTATAATAAACCGTCCAGAGTTCCAAGGGCTAGGAAGGCTACCTTCTCAACCTAAGGTGAATCTAAAGAATGTGTGCGCCATGATCCTCATAAGTGAAAAGGAAATTGAAGGGCCAAAACCTGTAGTGTCGAAGGACAAAAGTGAAGGTCAAATTGAAAAGAGATGGAGGAAGAGGGATTCATTAAAACAACTCTTGAATTCACTTTAAATCTTGTAATTCAAGTTAAATCTAATCCAGCTCCCTTTCCTAGCAGGTTAGAGAAATTTAAGAAACAAGATGAAGAAAGGGAGATTTTGGAAGTGTTTCGAAAGGTGGCAATCAATATTTCTTTATTGAATGCGATCAAACAAGTACCAAAGTATGCTAAATTTTTGAAGTTCTTATGCGTCAATAAGAAGAAATTGAGAGGCAATGAGAGAGTTATGACGGGGAAGAATGTATCAGCAGTGCTACAAAAGAAACTTCTACTAAAGTGTGGAGATCCAGGTATGTTCTCTATGCACTGTCGAATAAGAAACACTAAGATTAGAAAAAACCATGATAGATTTAGGAATCTCAATTAATGTGATGCCTAAGAGTATTTATGACTCCTTAAATCTAGGATCATTAAAGGAAACCGGCATCATAATTCAATTTAGCTGATCGTACAAATGCATATCCTGATGGGTTAGTTGAAGATGTTCTCATCCAAGTTAATGAATTAGTGTTTCCTACGGACTTTTATGTTCTTGATATGAATGATAAATGTTCTATTAATCCATCACTTATTATATTAGGGAGACCTTTTTTTAGTACAACTCGCACAAAAATTGATGTTAATGAGGGTACTTTGATGATGAAATTTGATGGAGAAATAGCACATTTTAATATTTTTTTTTAAGAAATGAAAAGCCTTGTTAACTCTCATTTTGTGTTTGTCATTCATGCTACTAATCCCTCTGTACAAGAATTTTCTTAGTTTGATTGTAGGGGTAAATTTAAAGTTGCTGCGAACAAGTATCATGGGATGAAAGCAATTTATGAGGTGAAAATGTGTAGAAAATTAAAGAAGATGGTTGCACTCAATGGCTATTTGGATTTTGGAGGAATGTCACAGATTGCAAGAAAATTTGAATTACATTTAGATTGAAAAGTGATGCTTAACATCTAGCCAAAGACGTTAAAGAAAAGTGCTTATTGGGAGGCAACCCAATTCATTTTTGTTCACTCTTGTTATTCGTTTTATTATGTGTATCTTAGATTTTTCATATTTGGCATGTATAATTTTCGTTTTTGCTGTTTCATTGGTTAGAGGACTTCCTCCTGACAAGACGTGCCTGCAACTTGAGGGCACGTGCTAATGTGGAATTACCCAACCCCACCATCAGAAGACTACTGACCAACAAGGCATGCCCATGCCTAACTGACTGCAGAGGTCATGGTTCAAGTTTAGAAATTCTGGCAGACGACCAGGCGACAAGACATGCCCATGCCTTGTGGGCACATCTGAATGTGAAATTACCCAACCTCACCACTAGAAGACTCCAGACCAACAAGACGTGCCCGGCACGTCTTGTTCCAACGAAGGGGAAGTAAAAAAATTAGGAAACAAAAATATTATTTTCCTTTTCTATTTCCTTTTTCTTTTTCTTTTTCTTCTTTTTTTCTTTCTTTCCTTCTTTCTTTCTCTCTTGCTTTCTCTTTTCTTTCTTTCTTTCTTCTTTCTTTCTCTTTTCCTTCTTTCTTACTCTCTTTCTCTCTTTCTCCCCCAGACACGAGTTTGAACCCCTGCTACCGCAAAATTCTACCTCCATCGCCATCGCTGCTGCCGTGCGCCCATTCTCACAGGCCACACTGTCGTCGTCACCATCTCTCTCTCTGTTAGTCAATCAGCCGCCGTCACTGTCAGCGTCCCTCCTTGGCCATTCATCAACCACTACCGTGACCGCCACAGCAAATTGAGTCGCCCTCACCGCCGACTACTGAGAGATATGGTTTGTCTTGAAAAGATGGGAGTAGTAGAGGAGGTGGATGGCATATTTCGATTCACACTTTCGGGGCCCACTCGTGCACCAATTCGTCATCCCTCTACGCATGCAAGTCCCTTATCTTCTTTTGGAGTTGTCGATGACGAGGCTGGACCTTCTACTTCTATGCCTCCTCCGCCGCTGTCTTCTGATGCTAAGTGGCGACATCTCCGGGTACAAGTCCATCATATGGACGAGCAGGTGACCAATATTGCAAGTCAAGTGGTCTAGATGTCCCAAAATTTGGTAGCCTATTTCCACCATGTGAATTTTACGCCGCCATTTCCACCTATTCCATAACTGCTCGGGACCCTCCTCCACGTTGTTTAGGGAAGTTTCGCTAGCCCATCTTTTTTAGTTATTTTATTGCTTCCATTGAGGACAATATCTAATTTAGGTGTGCGAGAGGGAGCTGTAGTACCGCTAGTCCTGCTCATTTTTGGTGTTTTAAGCTTCTTTTTGTTATTTGTGAGCATTGTTGTGATTATTTGGGATTGACAATGGTTAGTTGACTCCAATTTTTCTATTGTCAAGTTTATTGATGAGAGTGTATCAAGTGTGATAGGTTAAATTTGAGGATGTCCCTTTGGTGAATATATGAAATCTAGTGATTTTTGTGACTTGTAGTTAACTCTTCTAGACATTGTGGAATATTTGCTTGGCATTTTTCTTGTGAATTGATTCAATTTTTAATCTTAGTTATCCATGTTTGAGGAAATGAAGCAGGCTTGTGTGGTTTTTAATTTTATTTTGGTACTTATTTGTGAATTATGTTTGGCTATATTATGCTAGTTATCATTACCTAATAACTGATGGTTTTCACCAAAAGTGTCGACTTTCGTATTAAAAAGTAGCGATTGCTATGAGTATGTGATTTTTAAGCGATAAGAGCTGAGTAACCGGGCTCCTTCATTGGTAGATGTCGGAGTTCGTGTCAAAAAGTTTTAATGGCTAAAGACTAAACCCTGTTTCAAATAAAAAAGAAAGAGAGAGAAGCTGCGAAAAAAATATACGCAAGGAAAAAGAAGAAAAAAATGTGGGAAGTGTGTAAGTATGTAGTCGATTATGTCAGTATGCCGATCCATGGGTTTAATGTTGAGATTTTGGTTAATAATTAAACCATTTACTGATAAATGTTGGTCAGATATTCTTTTTTCTTCGATTAGTTAGCCATAAATTGGAGGAGTTCACGGTTTTAGGAGCTAACCAGAGGGATATTTCTTGGACCTTTACCATTGGAGTTGATAGCCGTTGTTGGGTTAAATTACTGAACTATCATTTCTCATGCTTGAGGACAAGCATAGTCTAAGTGTGGGGGGAATTGATAGATTGAAATTTCTTATTAAATATATGATTAATTTTCCTTGTATTTTTGCTAAATATTGTTTTAATTAACAGATTCTACTTATATTTGGTATTTTGTGTTAATTGTAGGGCGTTGGAATAAAAAGTGCTGAAAATGGGTGATTTTCTTGGAGTTGATTGTCAAGCGCAAGTTGTGAGAACCCGAAAATTTTCACATTTTCAAGTATTATTTTATTTCTTTGCCTATATTTTATACTATTCTTTGAAAATATTAAATGTTTTGTACATTTTACAAGAAAGTACAATTTTTAAATCATTTTTCTAGTATAAGTTAGTGTACGTAACTTGAAGTGCATTTGTTCGATGTGGGGCCCACTAGTGTGATATAATTTTGCCGATTAAGTGATGAAGTATTAAGTGACATTATTTTCCAAGGTGCTTGGAGATGATTAGAGGTTAATTAGGTGGACTAATTATTGGAAGTGAGATGATAAGCTTGGAAACTTCAAGAGGCCACGTGTCGCGTTCCGATTGGACTAAACTTGCCTAACTTTCTTTAACTTTACTAAAACCAATTTTGACCAATTTTCATCCCATTTTTTCCTTGCTCTTGGCTGGCCCTTTGGAGGAGAAAAACAAGAGAGAGCTTCTTCAATTTCTAGCTCCAACCTTGCTCAAATCTTGAGTTCCAACCGATCAAATCGCAAACCCTTCCATAGGAGTGCTAACTAAGGAGGATTAAAGGCTTTGGTGGAGTTGATTTGGAGAAAGAAAGGCTAAGCTACCACTTTCTTTGAGGTTCTAAGGTAAATTGCTAAGAACATCCTTCTTTGGTTCCAATAGTGCAAATTAGTGGCTTGTGGTTGCCACTTTAGTGGTTTTGTGCATTAATTCTTGGTTATAAGTGGTGAGGTGTGGATTTTCGGTTTTCTTAGAAAATTTTCTGCCCTGTCTGACCAGTGTTATTCGGCCATGATGGAGGCCGAATTGGACTTAGCTCAAAACATGAAAGTTGTAGAGAATTGAATGTAGATTATGCCTGTAAATTTTCAGTTCAATCGGAACACTGTATCTTGTGAAATGACTATTTTACCCCTGCTGCCCTGTTTCTTTCCGAGAATGATAATCAGCATCTGTAATTGGCTCTTTTGGCTGGGAAGATGAATGAATTAGCTTTTGAAGCCTTCTTAAGAATTGTAGCCTTGTAGCTTAGCTTTCGAATGGCTTTGGAATCAACTGAATCGGAGTTGTGTGTGCTGAGATATGACTGAATAAATCAGGACTGCTAGTTGAATTTCACAGTGAGCTTTGAACTGGAATATCTGGGTCTGTTTGGGTAAATTTGACTAGGTTACGTTGAGAACTGGGTTACGGTGTCTTCATAAGAATTGTAGAGCTATGTCTTAGCTTCGAAACGGTATAAAGTTTACCTCAATCTGATAGGTGTAGCTTCGGTTGTGACCAATACGCTAAAAGATGTCAAACCTGTCATTTTGTTCCTTGTCTTAAACCTTAATCCCGATCCCTTTTCTAGTTTGGTTTTGTAATTGAATGACTTTTAGCCATTTTAACGGCTATTGTAATGAGATTATTTGTATGTGATTTTGGGGGCTGATTGAGGAAAATAATGAAGTCATAAATGGCTGGAAATTTGGTAAACACAAAGGGTGTGCTGCCCAAATTTGCCACTCAAATGGCGATTTCAAATTTTAAGAGCAGACATAAGTTTTACAACTATTTTACTCATGTATTTTGGACTAAATGCACTCTTTTTACTTCCAAAATCATACTTATACATTGTACTATTAGTTATTCGGATTTTCTTTGATTCACCAAAACATTTTGATGGTTGAACCGTAATGTGTTTTCTTGATTACTCTTAGGGTTCCTTGGTGACTAAGGTGTTATCCGGAAGGAATACTTTGGGCGTTATTTTGCTTGTTTAGGTGAGTGTTCTATATACGCTTTGTTTCTAATGACTATGTGAATTATTGTGACTATTTGGATTGTTGCTTTAATACGTGATTGAGGTATGTTATGTTTCAAAAATGATTTTTGCTAGGCGAGTGTGTACTTTATCGCACTCGACCTAAAATGAACGTGAACTTTCAATGATTGAATGATTAAATGTTACTTGTGCATGAATGTAAGCCTTCTGACTGAACTGGGCCCTTGCCCTTTGTTACTGGTCGACTCGAGCCAGAAGCGGACTCGGTCGGGCGATTAGTGACCCTGGGTGAATGTTGGTATACTCGAGTATGACCACGACGTTGGCGGAGCGAGGGGAATGAAATGAATGAACGAACGACAAGAAAATGAAGGAGTTTTCACTTACAAACAATGTTTTAAATGATCGGAGAAATAAGGAAAATATTAGGCGAATGAACGAACGAACGAACGAATGGCTCCTCGTGAGCATGTATCCTTTTATTGTATGTGTTACTCTCGCTTTCATTTTGTAAATGTTTTTCTAAAATTACTTGCTAATTGCTGATAAACGTCCTTGCCTAATTATTTGTTTGTGTATATAGAATCTCGCTGGGCTTTTAACTCATTCCACGCCTTTTGTTTTCCTTACAGGGGTTGCGAGCGGGCGAGAGGCCTGTATAGAATAGAATAGCCTAATTTTTGTTTTGAATTGTTTTGTTTTGGCTTTTATTTCCGCTCTAGTGCTTGGATAAGGTGGACTGTACTGTGAATGCAGAGCTTTGGTATACATTTTGGGACTGTACTTGTGGTTGAGTTTGAGATGAATGTATTTATATGGTTCAAGTTTGGGAATTGTTTTCGCTTATCCTCGAGGTGTTATCTTTTTGTTTGGAGTGAGTGAACGAGTCCTGGCGAGAGCTGGGCAGGCGGTCCGCCGAACCCTTTGGTTCGCCTTAAGGGAAGGTGGGGCTGTCACACAAGTTTCCCAATTCAAGATGGAATCTACGTGGATTATTGGTTGAAGATTAGGAAACAAGAGATATTATCTCTTGTAGTTTCTTTCTTTTATTTAGAAAATATGTCTTATTAGTGGAAGTTGAAACGAAGTAGGAAACGAAAAAAGAATTGGAAAGCCGGTATCCCGTTTGATTAGTACTTCGGCCAAAAATAGAATTGCATCGTGACTCTTTGGGCTTTGAAAGACGGCAGCCTTGGCTTTCTTTTCTTCTTGGTAGTTTTTTCTATTGTCAAACGTTTATGCAATTTCCTACAATGGAATTGCGTGGGTTACTCTCAATGGAGAGTAACTAATTTTATTTTCTAGTCAAGGAATAACGAAAGATTTGGTTCATCTACATCTATGAGATCTAATTGTTTTTATCAATTTCCTTTATTTGTTAAAATTTTTACGTCTTCTGGTTTAATTTCTTATGGGTGTTAGTTGTTTGGATATCAAAGGCGCCTGATATTTAATTCAATCTAACAAAATATTGTCAATTAGGGACAGTTAAATCCGTAATTGTTTAATTGTCTTAAATTAGTGACAACTAATGTGATTGGGGCCATGTTAGGGAGATTAAATTTTATGGGCATACCAGGGGTTGTTTCTTGGTTAGGGATGTAGTTAGCAGGCATACTTTAACTATCGAGATACTAAGAAAAAGTTGGTTGTTTATTCGGCTTGTATGGGCAACTATAACCTGTTATTAGCGAATAATTGAAACAATTATTGCATCGATGATCAATTGTTTGAACCACTTCTAGAGTTATTTTCCTTGGCTAGAACTCGTTTATCTTTGAATTAAGTTTAATTTGCTATAGTTTATTATTTTTAATTTGCATTGATTGTTTATTTTTATTTCAATTGTCCAAACTCTGCCAGATTAATTTTCACTTGGAAAGATATAAATTTTCACTTCTAGAGTTATTTCCTTGGCTAGAACTCGTTTATCCTTGAATTAAGTTTAATTTGCTATAGTTTAATTATTTTTAATTTGCATTGATTGTTTATTTTATTTTCAATTGTCCAAACTCCCCCAGATTAATTTTCACTTGGAAAGATATAAATTTTTCTTCTTAATCCCTGTGGAGACGACCCTACTTGCCATTGTACTCGTTTACATCTTTGAGAGTAGGAATTTATTATTGTATAGGCCCGACACCTGTTAATTTTTGGCGCTGTTGCCGAGGATTGATATTAGAATATTTGTTTTCTTTTCTTATTTTATTTTCTAGTATTTTTGCTTGTTTATGTCTCGTTCTTCTCGTACAGGTGATTTAATTTTTTATCCTAAGATTGAGAAGACCACGTGTAGTGATGTGACACGAACCCCGTCGAAGATGAAACCCATGATTCACTCGTCACGATCTAGACAACTAACACCCAAGGTTTGGCAGCAGAAAACTTGACCCTAATTAATCCTATAAGTTACGAACAATGTTGATACGATCTCAACCCGTAACCAATCGAATTAACGAACCAAATTTGTAAGGTAGAAGAATGTCACAATCAAGGAGGTACTTGATTGCGTAAGTTCGGATTGAATAACTTAAGAAAAACTCTCAAGTATTCAAAGGGAGCTCTCTTGGATAAAAGAAAGTGAAATAACTCACGAAAATTTGTATAATATTCTGACCATCTTGATTGACTAACACTTAGACTATATATAGCCTTACATGATTAAGAAACCCTAAAGTGAATTGGATTCACTAAACTAGGAAACCCTAACTAATAACCAATTTAATTCGGCTATCAAATGACAAAGTCGGGCCGAATTCAATCTCCAATAAATGACTCAATTCGGCAAGGTAAATGACAAACAAACCCTTGCCTTAACACACGACTAATGCAACAAGCAAAAACTATCCAAATGACTAACTAGCCAATCAACTAATCTTTCTTCACCGATTCTTCCAACTTGGAGCAAAGTGTAAAGTGTTTAATCCTTCATTGTCCAAGCCTTCTATTGATCTTCAAATCATCCCCAACTCGATCTTGAATTGTGCACATAAGAGCTTGAAGTGACTCTCTCAATTTCCTTGCACGAGCTCTTGTAATTGGACCACTTGGTACTTGTATAACTTGCTCTCTTGCCCCTTGATCCACTCTTGATCACTTGTGTCCCTTCATCACATAGACTAAGTAAGGAAACCAGAGCAAGAAAGAAAGAGTAGTCATCTACTGCGTCTCCAGAGCTAATTTGGTGGTGGATTTATTGAAATTTTCAGGTGATTATTCAAGTGATTTTGAGCAAGAGGAAGCTATCATGGCAAATGACAATTGAACTTTGCGGGAGTTTGCTGCTCCAAGATTTAAACCAGGCAGCATTTATGCATTGCTTTTCCTGACTTTGCTGAAAATGTAATGTTTGAATTTAAATCAGGACTAATTTACCTTCTCTATAATTTTCATGGTTTGTCAGGTGAAGACCTCATAAACATCTCTTAGGAGTTCACCGTCGTCTGTTCGAGTATGAATCCAGCCTGGTGTGACTGAAGAACAATTAGAATGCGAGCTTTCCCTTTTCACTAAAGGGGGATGCCAAGGACTGGTTGTACTACTTACCAGCAGGGAATATCACAATATGGCGGATAAGAAAAGAAAGTTTTTAGAAAAATACTTTCCTGTGTCCCGAGCTACCAGTCTACGAAAAGAGATCTGTGGAATTAAGTAGAGTCTCGGAGAATCTTTCCACAAATACTAGGACAGATTCAAGAAATTGTGCACCAGTTGTCCCCAACATCAAATTAGCGAGCAACTCCTCATTCCAATACTGCTATGAAGGCTTGCTCTACAGAGATAGGAGTATCATCAACGGTGCGAGTGGAGGCGCTTTAGTGAACAAAATTCCCTCGGAAAGCTTGGGAATTAATCGAAGGGATAGCTAAAAACTCCCAACAGTTCAGCACAAGAGATGATATTCTTACTCGTCGTGTGAATGAAGTGAGCATCTCATCGATGCAAGAGCAATTGATAGAGTTAGCTTATATGTTTCAGATGGCAATGGGGAATGTGCAGTAAGTGAAAGCATGTGAGATTTGCAAGGATATTAGCCATCCCACTGATGGGCGTCTGATGCTACAAAATGATAGCATGGCACAAGTTAAGATGGCTAGATACGTACCCGCGCCTGCGTCCCATAGACATTACGACCCTTATTCCAAAAAGTACAATCCAGGTTGGAGGAATCATCCGAATTTCAGCTATGGAGGGGAAAAGCAAAATTTTGTTCCCAACAAATAGCAAGGGTTCCAGCCGCAGCGCCCATCAAGATCTCAATCCTCTGCATCCAATACAAACACATCTTTAGAGGATATGGTCAAGACATTGGTTGATAACACCACACAACTTCAGTAAAACACCACGCAATTTCAGCAGAGGACAGATGCAAATGTATAAGATTTAGAATCAGGTAAATCAGCTGGCCTCTGCAATAAACCATCCGGAGTTCCAAGACCAGGAAGGCTACCTTCTCAACCTAAGGTGAATCTAAAGAATGTGAGCGCCATGACCCTCCAGAAGGTGAAAAGGAATTGAAGGGCCAAAACCTGTAGTGTTGAAGGACAAAAATGAAGGTCAAATTGAAAAGGAGATGGAGGAAGACGTGCATGAGCAACCCTAGGGAAAACTCTCCTAGAACCTCCCAACTTTGTAATATCAGAGTTGGACCTTTTCTCCCAACGGAAATTGAACTCGATTGTTCTCATAAACTCAAGACCTCTGACACCACGAAGGTAATCAGCAACCTTAAGCAAATAATGATGGATGAAGAGACACCACGATTAAGGAACAAACTAATCGATAAACCTGCTGATTTGAATCCTAAGCTATGAACTCAAGAATTCAAGAGTAAGTTCGATCAAGAACTTGAAGGAAAAATCCTCACGATTTCTGGTTGTAATATTCTGTCCCTTATTCCGAAAGACAAGAAGCCTTATATAGGCGTGTAAAAGACCTAAACTAAGCTGCCAACAAAACCTAATCCGACTTGGAATTTCCCTTGCTAAACTTGGCTCAAGTCCAAGGGCAACTAGGAAAACCCTAATCAACTTAACATGAATAATAACGTTGGTGCTTGACTAAAGCAAGCTTATGACCAACTAGATAAGCTACTTTAAGGATTAAAACTAGAGGACAACATGTGAGGACCCGAATTTTTCCTTACTTTTAATTCTATTTTATTGGTTTATTTAATTATTTATTCACCCGTTTTCTCCGAATAATTTATTTCAACCATTTTAAAACCATTTACATGGAATACTGTCCCACTTATATTTTAAAACGTCCCGTTAGCAAATTTAATTTTTCAGAGGCTCGTTTATTAAGAAATAGTGAATACACGTTTTTCGAGAATATTTGAATCGAGAGTGCAATAATCCTAGAGAATTAAGAATGAGTAATAGTAGA